>VXAX01007704.1:624343-663855 GCA_013399835.1 Leptocoma aspasia
GGGGAGGGAACGGGCTGCCCCCGGCCCGCCCCGTGCTCGCCCGGCCCGCGCTGGCTCCGCGCCATCGCCGCCTCAGGGCCCGCGCTGCCCCCTCACGCCCGGGCGTGAGGCCTTTCCGTGGCCTGAAGGCCCCCCCGGTGTCCCAGAGATCACGCGTGTCTCCCCACGCATTACACGCATCCCCGTGGGTGTCACAGAGCTAACGAGTGTCCCCGCAGCATCCAGCTTCGTGTCCCTGTGGGTCACACTTGTCCCTCCATTGTCCTCCCTCAGTGTCGCCATTGTTCGGACGCACCGCATAGTTCACGCGTGTCGCCTCAATCAGGCCCCCTCAGTGTCCCCTTCAGTGTCCCAGGGCTCACACGTGTCCCCTCAGTTGGTTTCCGTGTCCCCGTGGCTCACACGTGTCCCCTCATTGTCCCCCCTCAGTATCGCCATGGTTCGTCCACACCCCTGCAGTGTTCCCGTAGTTCACACATGCCCCGTCAGTGTCCCTACAGCTCACACGTGTCCCCCTCCATATTCTCGAGGTTCAGTCATGTCCCCTCAGTGTCCCTAGAGCTCACAAATGTCCCCTTCCATATTCTCGAGCTTCGATCGTGTCCCCTCAGTGTGCCTGAGGCTCACACATGTCCCCCTCCATATTCTCGAGGTTCAGTCATGTCCCCTCATGATTGAAAATCAAAAAAAATCCCTCAGTGTCCCTACAGCTCACACATGTCCCCCTCCATATTCTCGAGGTTCAGTCATGTCCCCACAGTGTGCCTGAGGCTCACACATGTCCCCCTCCATATTCTCGAGCTTCGATCGTGTCCCCTCAGTGTCCCTACAGCTCACACATGTCCCCCTCCATATTCTCGAGGTTCAGTCATGTCCCCTCAGTGTGCCCGAGGCTCACACATGTCCCCCTCAGTGTCCCCATTGTTCACATCCATCCCCATCAGTGCTCCCAGGTGCCCATTCAGAGATCCCCCTCAACGTCTTCACAACTCACACATTGTCACCATCAGTGTGCCCTCAGTGTCCTCCTCTCCTCTCTCAGGGAGGCAGGAGCCATCCTCTGCACCAGGACAGGTTGTGTCCGTGTCCCCTGTCCGTGTCCCCTGTCTGCACTGTCAAAGCCATCCAGCAGCTCCGTGGCTCCTCCGGGGCAGGGTGATGTGGACACAGGGACTCTGAGCACCTTTCCTTGAGGAAACCCATGTCTCGCTGTGAAAAACACCATTCGCTTGTGTTTAAAACTCTAAAAGTTGAATAGTAAAAAAATTAAGGTGATACGAATTTGGACAATCAAAGTTAGGACAATAAAAGACAATAAAAAGCAAAGAATTACGGACGTCCGGGTGCTTCTCTCTCGAAAAAAGCACACGCACTAACAAAGGATTAACCCTTAAAAGCAATAGCCTGTTGCATATTCATATATCTCATACATGATTCAAACATTCCTCTCAAACAAAGGGTGTCTTTTGCTTAATTTCTGCTCCCCGTCTCATCGCGTAAATCAATTTCTTGGCTCTTAAGAGTCTAGAAAAAGTATAAGGAGGCAATAATTCTTTTCTTGGAATTTTGGTGTCTTCTTGTTATCTTTATGCGAAGAATTTCTTGGTTATCTTATCCGTTCCTTGAGCTAGTTACAAAAAGTATCTTACATCACATCGTTTCTATTTTAATATTATGCTTTAGCCTGAAACACTACATTTACCACACTACTTAAAAAGATTAATACAGCACTACAAAAATTAATACAACATAACTTTCCAACATAACACATGCAGTATTCATTTTAATATTTGCAAAGAGCCAATCATATAATATGCATTTTTCACACTCACCACACAAGCTGGTCTGAGGAGCAGACAATGTCTGTGGTGATAATGGGGCTGATAAAGAGCACTTGGGGCTTTCAAACTCTTGCACTGAAATTAGACTCACGATACCAGCACGTTCTTACTGATTTTGTATTTTTTTTCCCCTGATAACTTTCCCTTTGAGTAACACTTGGTTTGTGGAAGTCTGTGAATCAATGTCCCATCGAATCAGCAGAGATAGGAAACAGAGACTAAACAGGAAAACAAGTGTCTGCAAACACTTTTAAAGACATACAATTCCACAAACCTCAAAAGGAACAAAAAAATTATGTAGATCTTTTAAAATCGGGTTTGAATTTTTTTCAAATAGATTTGTGAATAATAAACAAATTACTGTCCAACATAATTGTTTCTTTCGCCATCAGAAGTGTTTCTAAAATGGTTTTTAATTAATATTTTCAGAGCATTCCTTGTGAAGATGTCATGCTTCATTTTTTCCTTGCATTTTTCACTGCCATTCTCTCCTGATCTCACCTTTTTTTCTTTCCATTTACCCATGAAAAGGGAAAGAGAAAAGCAGAAAAGTAATGACAACAGAAAATTACAAAATAAATATAAAAATATGGAAATCTATTTCTTGTTTCAGTTGAGAAAAGATTCTAAAACCAAACAACAAAGATAAATGCTGTTCCCTTGTGCAAACTGCAAGCAAGGGGAGAAATTCAGGAAAGTGTGAACAAGAAGAATGTGTTAAATGAGAAAACCCATTGATAGTGGCACATTTATGAGCATATAAAATGCATTTATTCAGTGCAAGAACCAACACAGAACCTTTTCCACCATATGACAGTAGACTCCTTTTCTCTTGGAGTATCCTCCCATGTCCTTGTCCTTGCTTGGAGCAGTGCCATGAGAACATCCAGGTGACCTGCAGGAACACACACCTCCAGAACCCAGTAAAGTTCTTTAACCCATGCTGAGGCTGTTTGGTGACAGCCAACCCTTCAAAAACAACACTTTGACATTGGGATGCTGGTGTCAAGCTTCCTGGCCAATGACACCATGAGAATTCCCCCTAATTTCACCCTCCTTTTTACCCCTCTCTTAATTTTTTGATTCAAATACTGATCCAAACAGTTATCCTTCCTCTCTTGACATATCTCCAGATGACAATGCTTTTGCCAACAAGAAGAGCACATGAACCTCCCACCACACAAATGGACATCATCCCAAAGATGTTCTAGGCAAAGCTAACTGTTTTTCCACCCTGTGAGAGTTCATGGATGGCTGCAGTGATTAACCCTGAAGCCTGCTGGCTTATTCAGTAGTAATCATTGACTGATCCATTGTGTCATGTTTTCATTTCAGTGCTTGTAGATCTTGGGAGCTTTCCAGTGAGTGAGTCTGCATGTTTCCAATGTCCATCCCGCTGGTGCTTCTAAATTAGGGATTTTAACTTTCCCTATTGGAGCTTGAAGATTCTTTTTGGTTTTGGCTTAAGTGGCTTTCACCTGCAAAGGGCCAGGGTGCTTCCTCCAGAAATCAGCGGAGGGATCATGAACAGGCAACAGCAACAAAACAACCAGGAAAAAAATCCAGTTACTTTTAAATAAAATTTTTAAAAATCCTTTTGCTTTCAGCAGAAAAACAGCCAATATAGTTTTCACCACTAGCCCAGGAAAGAAGATGTCATGCTGTTTTCCAGTCAAATTCAACTTGATACCAGTTTTTGATGGTAGCTATTTGAAATTCAGTGGAAGGAATGAAAATATCTTAGTGGCTGTAAGGGAACCAGGTTCTTCCCTTTTATGTTTCATCTGCACACCAGTGCAGATGGATGCTTATAATAGGATCTCTGTAATCTAGCTGTTGCCTCCTGGAAATGCAGGATTTTAATGCCCCTAGGAAACAGAGGTTATTGGTTTTCACCTGTGGAAGGTCAACACAAAGACTGGAAGAAATCAGATTTGAATTTCTTTGCTAGGGGAGGAGAGGAGAGGAAGGCTTTCAAAGAGCTGCTTGCAGCTCCCTGAGCCTCACACCTGATATGTACAAGTCTCAGCAGTTGGCACAGGTTAGAGTAGCCCTCAGGCCACATTTCCTACAAACCTGCATAGCAGCAGGAGTGCAGAAAACATCACTGTGCCACCTCCCCCATCTTCTTGCTGCTATTTCCCTCTTCCTAAGACTGGCAAGGTCATCTGCAGCTTTTTCCTTGTGTCTGGCTGCTGTTTGCTCTCTGTTCTTGGGAGACCCAACAGAAACATCAGCAGGATTTGAGATAAGTCATCCATCAGTCATCTCCTGCAACTGCTTTGATTTGAAGTAGCTTGAAGACTGATGCCTCAAAGGCACGGTGGGGAGGAGGGAACAAGATGAAAGGGAAGAGGGCAGGAAGGGGATTGCATTTTATGGCCATGTTTTTCAAGAGAAGCTTGAATAAAGGTGCTCCCAAACATCCCAACGGAGATGTGCTGGGCAGCCTGCAGTGTCCTAAGGGGCTGTAGTACAGTGTGGCTTTTTTCTGAGGAGGATTCATGAAGAGCACATGGGAGAGATCTTGTTTTCTGCTGAGCAAAGTGAAGTCCTCAGAAGAACCACAGCACGTGAGCTGAGGCAGGAAGGCCCAGAGCACTTTCTTGGTATGCAGACTTTAGTTTGGCAAGAAGACTTTGTTGGGCCTGGGATGCCAAGCAATTTGGGCAGACTCCAGCCCAGAAATCCTCTCTGCCTGCATCTGGGAGGAACATGAGGTGTGTTCCTCAGCTCTTCCCAGTGCCCCTGGTCTGCTCACCTCATTGCAGGCTAGATGCAGGACCAGCCACCCATGCGTAGTTACCTGGGTTTACCAGAATGAGCCAGATTTCAAGACATCTGAAACCACAGAAAGAAACCCCCCTGGCCTCCTGTGATGACAGAGCCAAAGAATATTGCTCTGGTCCTGCTTCATTTAGGTTCCTGGCCAGCAACTGAAATAACTCAGTCCCAAACACAATCCTGCCACAGTGGCACATGTTGATTTAGCATTTCTCCAGGCTGGGTAAGTGCTCACACCTGATCAAAAATATTCTGAGTAGGAAAAAAAAATTGTCTGTAAATGCATTTTTAAATAGCAGAGGCAGGCAAGGAATTTTGCAAATACCACTTGCTTGCCCAAACTCCAACAAAATATAAACTCTGCAGACAGGGATGGTTGACCTAGGGTAAATATTTAACTTCATCCTTCAAAGGCACACGCAGTTTTACCAGCAAGAAGATGAAAAATATAGAATAATACCCACACACACATACCTTGTTTACTCTGAGGATCCTTTCATGGCTCTAGAAACAAAGTTATACTGAGGCAGGAGTAATTTTAAAACTGTGTCTGTTGTTCCCTTTTTCAAAATCATCATAATATAAAAACATGAAGAAAAACCAACCACCCCCCAAGAATAGTAGAATTTTCTCCTTCATAATTTCTCCCTGAGGTTTTTCTTTGAGTTTAAAGCAAGGAAAAGCAGGGAAAAGCAGGGAAAAAAAAGGGCAAGAACAAGCACAGACATTCAAGATCTTGGATATGTGACAACCTGTCCTAGCAGGGGACATTGCTTCTAGCTGGTGGGGGGAAATTCAGGGTCAGGCTTTTCAAAACAAGCTGGGCTGGTATGAAAACAAGCTGTGTGATCTCTCCTTGCAGTGAAACTTTGCTACTGAAGAGGAGAGTGGAGCATCTCAGCCATGGGAAGCATGCTTGAATGAAGAGCTTGAAAATGATCCAAGTGCCTGCTGATTTCTCCCATGGCAGTGGGTGGATAAAGTGCCTTGTCACTGGCAGGAGGTGGGTAAGTTGGACATCTGAGGGTTTGCCTGGCATTCAAGGATCCATACACAAGCAGAGTGTGCATTAGTTTACATCACTTGTATGGAATATGCTATAAAAAGCTACATTTGGGCGGGGGGAAAAAAGTGTGAGCAATCTCTGCACGTTGATTGTGATTCAGTGGCTAGAAGCAACAAGGGGAATCTCTATCCTTACATATTTTATCCCTGATTACGGTATGACAATGAATGCTGTATCCCTGATTATGGGTGACAGTAAACTGGGATGACAGTGAACAGGAATGACAAAGCTTCTGCCAAGGAACACAGGGGACCAGGCAGCTGCCCTTTGCCCACTGTGAGGCTGTTTTCCCATGCTCCCAGCTTGCCGGATGTGACAGTGGCCACACCAAGCAGCTGTGGGAGCCAACGTGGGGACCAAACACATCTCTGAGAAGTAACTGGAAAAGAACATCAGGGTAAGCAAAGCAAGAATGGGATATTTCCAGAGAATACTTTCCAAATGTCCAACAATCTGCAACTCAGGTATTTCCAGGTGGTCCTTTGATTTAAAAGCCTTCCATTAATTTTCCACCTGGAAATTTGTCTGCTGTGTTTTTTTAACCCCATCATCTCTTTTCCAGAGAAGTGCTTAGTCCTCTGCAGGGCTCACTGCATGCTTCTGTCACCCTCTGCACCTCTCCTGGTGGAGACAGGTAGCTACCAGGACTGCATCCACTAAAAATCTCCATGTTTGCTACAGCCTGTGAGATACAGACTTAAGAAGGTGTTACAGCCTTTTCCCTCTGTCCTCCAAGGCTGCTGTTCAGCCACCAAGTGCAATTCCCTCCTCCATGAGGAAGGGAATTTGGCATTCTGGCTCAGGAGACGTTATTAGGCTCATGAGTCTAATAAGGCTGTAGGTCTCTGAGGCTGTCAGTCCTTGAATTTCTGCTCAGAGGTGATATCAGGCAGCTCCTCAGCAGAGGTTTCCTTTCAGCCAACCTGCCTATTTTTGTGAAACTCACAGAAATACACTTCCTGTAAGATTTCCACCCTTCAGCAAAATATTCAGTGGAATTGCATGTTGGAATCAAGTGCTGTTAATGAAGGATGGGTGGATGGAGTCAAGTAGAGACACATATCCCAGTGCATGTGCCAATGTACCCAGCTAAAACTTACCTTTATGTTTACTGTTGTTCCAACTCTCTGTGTGATTCACAAAGTAGTTCTCCTGATATGGAGAAAGGCCTGATGCAGATTTTCTCTTTAATCCTGAAAAGAGCTACAAAAAATATGTGGAAATACAGGGCAGTCACATATATCTAAGGCAAATGGTAAATGCATACTCAAAAGAAAGGAGAAACACAGAAATGTGTATGATGAGTCTGCAGGTTAGTATGAAAATAACCTCAAAGTCTTCGAAGTCACAGCAGGGTGCTGCATTGCTACTTTCTCCCTTTCCTCCCAACATGTTTGCATCATGGAAAATGAGCTTTTTGCTGCTAAAGTCCACAGTTTCAGACACATTTCTTAGCTGGACCTAGGAAAATACATAGGTACCTGATGTTTTTCTGGGGCTTGTAGTTCTCAGCGATCTCAAAGCCTTTGAGAATCTGAGCTTACTTTGTCTATTGTACAATTTTCAAAGCTGCCTAGCTACTGTAGGTATGTGAGGTACCTGCTGGGAGCTCCAAAGGCCCTTTTACTCACCTGAACTGAAGCAATTTTAGCTCCCTAATGAAGCAGCATCATTATCAAAACCAGGTGAAACAAAGCAAACAACAACATACCTATGCAGAGTAGATCACACACCACTGTGGCTGTGTAACAGTCCTGTTACTGCAGGTTTTGGAGTAATAGCCCAGCTGGGAATTAAGATGAGAAAAACAAGGCAGGAGGAGTGTAAACTTTCCACCTGCCTGAGGTCAGAGCCAAGAACTCCTGCATCAGGGAGTGCAGTTCACCTCTGGCAGGGTGCAGCCACAGAGCAGGGAGTCAGCCCCAGGGTGAAGCCCCTGCTCCTGCTCTGGGGCTGCTCATCTGTGGGGACATGTGCTTCTTGGGGGCAGGTGAGGAGGTCCTACTCAGCCTTCTTACCCCCAGCTTGCAAAGGAGCTTTGAGAAAAGTGAAGAGAGGCAAAGCCACCCTCCACCCCTTGCTCACACGCCACCTTTTTTCAGAGGTGACAGAGTGGCTCTATTGGCAGCAGAGGATATGCTGAGCAGAGCCACCACATCTTTGTGGTGGATAAGGAGAGCAGAGTGAAAGTTTTTTTCTGAGTGCCACAGGAAAAGAAACCATTATGAGTGTGCTAAAAGCCTATTCATTGCTAAGGAAAGGGCTGCTGAAGAATGTGGGACGCATGCCGAAAACTGCCAGCCAGAGCAACAGAGAGATTATTAAATCCCTTTGCAAAGACCCCCATCTCCTTCCTTTGGCAGTGGCAGCTCTGGACATGGAGTCGTTTGGGCCCTACCCATTGAAATCCTGTAAATAGCTGTCTGCATGGAGGCAGAAGCTGGGTTACAGCTGAGGGGGTTTTTCGTGTGGGAACTGTAGGAAGCCAGCGTGGCTGCTCTCGGCTGTGCTCCTCAGCAGGGAGCAGTGCTGACCCTCGCCAGCCTGGCTGCTTCTGCTGGGGCTGTGCACACAGGAACCTGGGGCTAGGAAGCCTTTTGGTCTTCCAGTAGGAATATCTTGTCGCTATTGAGCTAGCAATAAGACACAGAACTCCACTCTGCAGAAGGTGAAAAGGGGTTTATTGAAAATAACTTGCGCCTTTTAAAACATGATGTGCTAAGGGAAGACCTGATTTGTGTTATGCAAAATACCTCTGACTCTATTGGTAAATGAAGAATAACACACTACGGACAACTATGCTAAACACTAGCTACTACAAAGAGATAGCAACAGTTATTTATAATTCTTTTCTTCAGTTCCTAGACTAAATGATCTCTATCCTTTTCTCCGACTGGCTGAGAACATCCACAGTATCTTGCCCTGAATCAGCACCTACCTGTTCTGGCAAACCTGAGAGCTGTCTCCTGCTTTCTCTGTCCCGGTTTCTGCCTTCCTTTCCTGTCTGCTCTTACATTTCTTTCTCTTACCCCGCCTTAGCTTTTTATCTCCTTGGTGTTGTTTGGGATGAGTGCCTGTGAGACAAACCCTAGCCAAGGAGAACCCATCCAAGGAACAAAGCCCCGGGGCAATGACTCCTACAAGATAGGCTGTCCCCTTTGCTCTCTAAGGTGAAGCTGATTCCCTGAGATTGCTGTGCCCATAACTATTTTGTTTTAGGAGCTGGTGTGCTCCCTCCCTGCACGCTCAGCCTGGTGGGAACCCTGTAGCAGTACGTGCTGTACAGACATATCAAGGAAACCCCCACCCCATCAAGGGTTTCTGCAGGATGAGTAGAGAAGTGGAGGCACAGGAAGGTAAAGAGACATGCCCAGGATTACCCAGTACACCCAGCTGTTTCATCTGCTTTGTCCCGTGCTGTCCCCTCTGGCACCTGTATCACTTATCAGGACACAATAGCACATCTCCAGGCTGGGACCATTGCTTTCCTGCCTCTAGGAATGGCATGGCAGGGAACCAGCAGGAAGGAGGAGGTGAGGCTCTACCCTCCGGGGCTTGAGATGGTCTATTAACTACTCCTGGCTTCAAGGAGACTCCAGCATGACTGCTTCCATACCCAAGGGTTTCAAAGCCATGAGTCAAGTCCCTCCAAAAGCATAAGACTTTATGGTTTCAAAAGCATGAGGTTTGAAAGAAAAATAAGTGCATGCTCTTAATTTGCCTTTGGTACTGGAACCCTTGGATCATATTTTTGAGTTTTTAGCCCAAAAATCGGTGTTTATTCTACCTTTTGGTTAGGCAACACAGAGCACCTTCCTTGTCTGCTCACCCAGACATATTCATGAGACTTTTCAGAACCTGAAGTCTTCGAGCCCTCTGACCTGTCCACCTCCATTAAATTTGGTTGATGGGTTCAAGTTGTGAGGGAATCAGCAGCTATGCCCACACATAGTACCGTTAACTAAACCTTGTGTCTTTAGAAAATGGGACAGAAATAGAGGTGTCCAAGGTTACTGCTACCTTTTTAACTTTACAACTAAATCTTAGAGTGGAGGAAAGACATGAAAATACTTCAAGTGTTGGAAAAGCAACTCAGAGACTGGACCAGGAGTCTCCCTGGAAAGAAGAAAGCACATTTAATAACCAAACTCAGCTGAAGCAAAACCATATAAAACAAACTGCCTGCACCAGGAATTTGGGGGAAGGGCCAATGCTGGGAAAGGGGGAGAAAAGAGTGCAGGGTATTATTTAGTTCAAGTAAAAACAGAGCAGCACATCTGAAGAACATAACAGGGAGGTGCATGTTACAACTGGCCAGGATGAAAAGAATCAGAAAAGAAAGAAGGAGAGGCAAAGACAGCTTTAGGAATAATGACAGGGAGATCAGATTTTCAGGCAGAGCTCAGACATGTCTGTTAAGTGGAGCCTTGTGAGCTCCACATGATGCTTAATCCAAAAGGCATCCCAAATTCCAGTAACAATATCCACTTCAAGCCAGCAGATGCACTGCTTCACCTACAGCCCTGGGGCTCAGAAAAATACTGAGGTACTTTTCTCAGTAAAATACTTTAATAATACCCTAATAGGATAATAAATAAAGTAATAATACTTTAATGGGAGTAAAATATTTCACCAGTAAAATACTGGTGTTTGGACTTTGCCCTTCCTTCCCTGCATCCATCCCCAATCCTGACTTACCTTTGCAGGGGCCACAGCTCCTAACAAGGCAGGAAGGGAGATGTTCAGCTGGACTCAGCTCATGAAGGGTCAGAGATCTGCCTGCCAAAGCCTCATGGCATCTTCACCCCAGTGCAGCCTGGAGGTGAATGGCTGAGATGGGAGTACAAGTCACTTTGAGCTCTCTGGTTTACCTCCCCAGAATTAAACGATGGTGTTCTTATAATTTCTTCTCCAGGAGACCGTGTGCACTGCCAGGAAGGGATCAGATACCCCCCAGTGCCACAGCACATTTATGCACATGGTGGCCAGGGGGTACTTGGTCCCTAAATGATATGGTACTGAGCAGAAAGACAGGGGAGCAGCAAGGGTTCTCCAGGATGTGCACAAGGATGAATTATGTGAGGATAATACTCAAGGATATAAAACTCAAGGATGACTCCTGTGAGTCCTGTGATGGGAAACTGGCCACCCTTGCTGCCAGCTGGAAACAGAGGAAATGTTCAGGAAAAATTTTAAGATCCAGCCCAAGCTGAAAAGGGGAAGCTGATGGGGACAGGACATCACTGTGGTGGGTCTTGCAAGGCAGGTAGGAGGTAGAAAATTCCTCCATGGTAAAACACCACTTCCTCCAACTTCTGCTCAATCCAAAGTGCAGCATGAGCAGCCAGGCACTGCCCTGTCCCACCCTTGCAGCACAGTCACCTGTCTTCTTGATTCAGGTCATTCCCAGTGGGACAGGATGGGGCAGGATTTGGCCCTTTGTCTCTAGATGTCTGTCCAATCTGTGGGCTTGCAAGCAATGAACCGTGAAAAAAGAAGAGTTGACAATTAAATGCTCAAAATCTACTAGGACTTTGTCCAGAGTGGGCTAAGCAAACAAGTACAGATGGAGCAACCTATGATCTGCACAGTTACATGAGCTGTACAGTTAAGGGTGTACTCTACCCTGCTTAGTTGCTTTAATCATACTAATTTATGACCCAGGTTTCTTGCTTAATTAGTGAAATGAAGGATGAAAAGTGAATACATAGAATTAAGTCTTGACTTGTTAATTTGGCTTATAACCTCCATTACTGAGCTGGCAGAGCTGTGTTCATTTGGCCTCTGGATGTTTGATGTGGTTGTTCACATGGTGCAGAAAATGGTGAGGAATCAGCAAAAAAAAGGGACTGAGCTGATCAGTAGCCCTCAACCTCAGGGCCTCTCAGTGAAGGCTGAGGCAGTGACCATATGATGTCCTCAGAAGGACATTTTTTGGGTGAAGTGGGATGCAAACTTTTGAGATGCTGCTGCTGTTCACGACACAGCATTTGCCCGCACATCTGGAGCAAAGTTCCCACTCCATGCCCAAATGATTCCCCCAGAATATTGCCGTGGTCTGTGCAGTGACAGAGGACTCTTTGACAATAATATCAGAAGGTTAAATATAATTTATTAACATGACTCCATAATTCAGAGAATTGGGCTGTTATCTGCCCAGCCTGGAGCACAGAAGCTGCTGCTTCCAGCTCCATACGAGGAATGCCAGAATAGCTTACACAATCAGAGATAACAACTTTTTACCTCATAGGTTGAAAGGAAGAAAAACTCTCATCTCCCATTATCAGGAGACAGGCAGAGAAACCTCTCTGTCCTTGAAACACAGCTCAGAGATTTGTTTATAGAAACTTGTACAGAGTAAAAACGCTTTCCCATGGGAATAATTTTTCTGCAGGCCTGCCTGCAGGGAAACTCAGAAAATGTTCAGACAACACCAGAACTCGGCATCTTTCACGGGAGAGCATCACCACCAGACAGCTCCAGCAGGTTCTGGATGCATTTTTCTTCACAGGACATTGACCACTGTTGTTCCTGCTCATGTGGAACAAGGCAACGCCGTCTCTCTTGCCTCCAGGGGCCTGAAGAGGACCTCAGGGAAAATGGCACTGAATCTTCCCTGCATTAGCATTTTCAGACAGGAAACTGTTTTCAAAGAATGAATTCTAGTGATAAGGTGGGGTTGGTTTTTTTTTTCCCACTCTGAAACCAAGTTTTTTCTAGCTGCAAAGGGTTGTTCCCTCCATACTGTCAAATAGGAAAATTAATTTTAAAAAATCTGATGCAAATGCCTCTGTTTTCTTTTGTCCTCTCCTCTTTTTTCTTTCTGCTGCTTTTAATTTTTGGACTTATTCTGTTATTGGATAACTGGCTTGGCTAATTGCATTTAAACAGTTTTAGCAAGATTGGGTAATTCAGAGCAATTGGGCTGAAAATGCACAGAATCCGGTAGAAGTATTTCACAAAAGGCTGAACTAGATAAACAAGAAGGGATGTGTTAGTTTGTGTGAGGGTACACACACATACTTAGGATACACGGGTCCAACTCCCAGACAGGAAATGCCATATTCGTGACTTTGGACCCTTCCCCAGGACTTGGAATCTATGGAAAACAATTCCAACTGGCAATGGAGGGAATTTGATTTTCATTAACACCAAATAATCCAATTCCAGAAGTGGAAACCCCACAAATATCTTAGGAGCTTCTCTTGTCACTGTATCAGAAGCCTCACTGGCACATACAGCTGTTATTTCTAAATGCATCCAGTGAAATTCAAATTTCCAATAATTCAGATTTCCAATCATTAAACGGTGTGTAGCTGTACTCTTGGCTCTCTTGTAGCCAGCAGGAAAACAACAATTCTCTTTTAACCTTGTGCATATTCTGAAGTCATTTCCTGGGAGCTTTTCACCTGCCATGTGTGAAGCAGTTATCCAGCATGAAGGGACATGGGACACATGAAGTTTCACCCAGCTTCTTGTTGCTGGCTCCTTTCTTACTCCTCCCTGTGGCTGCCTACATCGTGCAGAGCTTCCTCCTCCAGATCTCAGGCATGGGGGAAGGCTGGTGGGAAATGCAGCAGATTTTGGTGAAGGTTTCCTGGGCAAAGCCAGCAGCCCTGGTGATGGAGCCCTGTGCACTCCTCGTGGCCCCAACAGCACACAAGCATGAGGAGTCATTTCCCCTTCCTAGCACTGTGCTTTGGTCCTGGTGAGGAAGTGGAGTCCTCTCATTTTCTGCTCAGAGGGAAGGAGCAGGCAGGAATTGCTTGTCTAAAGCCCACCACCACCATCTCTAACGTAGCTAAAGCAATTTGCTGAGCCTGGAATGAAACTTGCACCAGTCTGCCTATTTACCCCTGCTTCCTCTATCTCTCTCTCTCATCTGAAAGCAAGACACAAGTTTGTGAGTCACAAGCAGACTAATTTCAGAAAATTCACTTCTGAGAGCTCTGGCTCCTGGATGAGGCAGGAGCAAACCTCCCTGCCTGAGATAAAACAAGGCAAAACACTTCTCATTAAATGACCCTTGCAGAAATAATTGCATAAAGGGCATCTTGTTGATAGCAAGGACTTCAGGCCAGGGCTGTGACTCTGCCACACCAACCACAATGTCCACACTTGGCATGATGAGGAGTGATGGTGAGCAAAGCCAGGAGAACAAGTCTGAGCCAAGCCCTTCAGCCTTGGGCTTTCCTGAGCATTGCAGCCTGTGTGGGCACTGGGCAGGCACAGGTCTGGGCAAAGCTTGACATTTCCCAGCTGCAGAGGCAGAATTTAATTTTGCCACTCGAGGCACGAGGAGCTGAGGCACACGTTGTATGGGAGGGGACAGTGGGGACAGGTCTTGGGCGGTGAGCTTCTGCTCCCATTGGAGTAAGAAAGATGGGAGACTGGTGGGGGGAATCTCAGGGGAAACTCCAGAAACTCTAGAAAATTACAAGACATCTCCAGCTCTGACATAGATGACAGGGCCATAGTTGCCTGATTTGCCATAAAACCTCACAGATTTCACTACCAGTGCAGTTTTTGGCTTTTCCATCAGCATATACAAAACCCAGAACCACATGGACAGCAACCACAGCAGCAGGTGTTGTCACTCAGTGCTCCCCTGCTATTGCACTGCCCACCCAAGCAGAGAAGATGCTGTGAAGGAGAGGGTGAAGGTCTGGCCCAAGGTTCACACCCTTGAGCCCAGGTCCTCTGCAAGAGGGAGCAGGGGGGCTGACATTGTGTTGAGGTCTTTGCCAGTTCAGATCCTGTGGTATACAGCCAGTGTGCCTCAGGGAAACTGGTGTTTACTCACACCCAGGCATCTCCCCTGGGACAAAAGCCTCTTGTTTTCCCCTCCAACCCCACTAAGATGAACCTTGCTGGAGCTACACTACATTGGGATCAGACATGACTGGTGTACTGACACTGTAGAATCTGAAGTGCTGGAGTAAGGCCCATTTACTTTAAAATAAAGAAGAGCAGGGTATGACTGTGAAAGGAGACACACACTGTGTGCACAAAGGGTTTGGGATTGGTCACAGGCCAGCATCATAGCAGCTGTCATCCCCTGAGGTGGACATAGAGACAACAGTCAGCTGCTGTGGCCTGCAGAAGTGGGGTGTGCTTTGCAGTTGCCAAAGGGGTATCTTCTGGAAAAAGCAGGACTCTCCCAGAACATTCATGTCCTTTTGGTGGTGTAGCTCTTCTGGGGTCTGAGGTGAGTGTCCATCATGTGGCACCAATCCTGTGTATGCTTGCCCAGCCTCTCACTGCACCTCAGAGGGATTTGATGACCATCTGCTATTCTCCCTGCATGTAGGGACTGGGTTTCTGAGTGCTGTAAAAGTCTTTTCTCTAGTCTAGGCCCTCAAAAGAAGCACTGTTATTCTTCCAAAGGCTTCCTCCAAACATCTAAGAGAATCACTAGCTGCTGCACAGCTCCAAAGAAAACTAATAGCTTTCTGAGGTCCTTGGGGTGCTCTCTTTGGGAAAAGAAGCTTGATCCCATGTCACCACCCCAAGCAGGGTTACCCTAAGCCCTCCTGGCTGCCAGCACCAGCACAGGCCCCATTGCATGACATTGAGCATTTCCAGTTCAGCAGTCTCACTCTGTTTGCATTTTATTGCCCAGGCAGGACTTACATCTTTGCTGGTGGATGTGTCCACAGCCAGTGTGCCAGGCTGGGCACAGCCTGTCCTCTAAACTGAGCCCAAGGTGCTGCAGGCACAACCAGCAGCACCTGGGGTCACACGATATTTTTGGCTCAGAAGATGTTTGTGTTGCAGTTTCCTCACCTGGATCCTCATTTGCCTCAGGGAAGTTGAACTGGCCAAGACTGACAGAGTGGAAGGGCCCTCGGGTGAAATACCCTCCAGAGAGATGATGCATTGCTGGTTTACAAACCCTCCTACAGCAGGGTACCACATCAGCCTGGGCTGCCTGACTAAGGTGTTTTGCTCCTATTTAGGGATCATTTTCACTAGGGTGAACCCAGGACTTGCATCCCCCCAGGTGGCTATCCCCCTGTTCTATTTGAAGAACCAAAGAGAAGTTTTAATTCCCCTACTGACCCCTATAAACTCTGCTGCTTTTCTCTGAGGACCATGCTGCTGTTGAAAGCTGGTCCCATTCCTCTGCTTAAGGCAGGGGCAGCTTTCCATTGCAGTCCCAACTACAAACTCTGAGCAGCTCCTACTATAAGCTCCCAAAAAGCACACAGAGCAGAGGCAGGAGACACTGACACCTCCTGGTATAGTGTATCACTGGGAAAAGACTCACCAGCATTGCCTGAGAAACTCTGCTTTGGGGTGTACCCAACACAACACTCTGGGTTTTACTCTGCTGCATGGGCCACTTTGGAACCTAGTCTTGCTTTGATGTGTCAGGAGATTCTGCATTTTTGTCATGAATACATGGTTGTTTTCTCATTGTTTCTTTATCAACTCATGGTTTCCCTGCCAAGGTTGTGGTTTATCTTAAAAAAAAAATCCATTCAGCTTTTAAATACAGTTTGCCAAACAGCTCAGTGTTTGCTAATATTGCAGAAATTTTCTTAATTTTTTTGAGAACAACATTTTCATACGAGCCCAGCCCAAGTGATGAGCCCAGCAATGTGGGCAAACATTTCTGTGTACTTTCCCCTCATGATAAACCTGACTGTGCCATTGCTCAGGGACTCACAGACCACACCATCTTACTGTTATTCACCTGAGGTCCATTCAGTTTGGCAGAATTTTTGCAATGGGAGTTAATTAGTGAGAGCTTGCTGATGAGGAAATACTAGGGCAGATGAAAGTCAGGCTCAAGTACCTCCCTTGCGCCTCTAACAGAAGTGAAACACAAATAAAAATTATTGCAACAGATGCCAATCAAGTTCCACATCTCTTCTTATCAGGAGCAAGTCACGACACCGAGTCTCAATATTTTGAAGTTGTACATAAGATAGGGAGTGTCAGAAAATAACATCAAGAAAAAGAAAGGGAGGGAAAGGAGCAATCTTACTTGATTTATCCTAATAAATACTTACTGTTCCTTAAATAATAGAAGAAGTAATGAAGAGCATAGCTCAAACCAAGCTCAGCCTTTTGGAGTAACTTTACTATTTCTGGTTTTCATAAAGATGCATCCTCCAGTTGCCATCCTAGGAACCTCAGCTTTGAGATGCTGTCGGTACCGAACCCCCTGGTCTCTCCAGAACCGCAGGGCTCAAACCTTAGCGGGCTGGAAGATGAAGGCAGTGGAATAAAGGGAAAATAAAGCTATTTTGATTGCACAGTGCCACCCACTGTCGGACAGACAGACGGCACCGCGGCCGCTGGGAGGGATGGGCGGCGCTCGCTGCTCCCATCAGTAACAAAGATATTGATCTGAGATAAATCATTCTGATATCTAGGAGAGACAGACGTCTGTAAGGCAGCTCTCTACATACAGTAGGATATATACACACAGATATATACATACTGCTGGGGTGAGTTGTATACTGCATATATATATATATGATATAAATATTGTCAACATTAATCAATATCTGTGTGCCATTCTGAGACTTGATGGGTCACAGAAGACTGAGATGAAGTGAGTGGAGATCCGGCGAGGAGGAGACCTTGCTGGAAAAGCTTTGGATGGGCCTGGAGGCCACAAGTGTGTGGGAAAACACATGAGTTGGGTGCTAGCCGCCCTTGGTGGCCTGCAGGTGGAGAAGAGATAGTCAAGGAGAGTGGGAGGGGATGGAGATGTGGTGGTGCAGGGAAATACGGGCCCATGTGCACGTTTCAGTGAAGATGCTTCATTTGTCCTTTGCAACAGATACATATTTTGATTATCAGCTACTTATGTGTATCAGGGTGGATGGAATTATGTGATGAATTTCCTCTGTCTGGATAGCAGGTGGAAAATATTTCACCCAAAGCACCGTGTCACTCTCTGGGTTATGCCATTGTGCATCTGCAGAAGGGAAGACATTTCCAACAGTTTTATGAGGAGCTCAGACCAGAACATCTGAGGACCATCCAAGCCTACAAAACCATGTATCCTGGCAAAAGACTGAGCTGTATTTTTCTCTACAGCCACCAGCCATGACCTGTTCTTCTCTTCAGCAGAGATGCCCTTGGAGAAGAGATCTTTCATTAAGATTGTCGTTTGCTACCGTTTCCATCCCCACAGAGGCTGCCTCCTCCTCACAGGCAGCATCCCCGGGGAGGGAGCACTTGTGAAATATTCATACATCAGAAGAAATTGCATTTGTAAGCGTGGACTGCAAAGCGACAATTGGCTGGAGGGGCGAGCAGGGAAAAACAACAGGAGCGAGGGAGGGAGGAAAAAAAAAGGCAGAATGTGGGAAATGGAAGGTGAGCTGTGATTTCTCCCTGCCAAAATGCAGCGAGGAGCTTCGTGGGCTCTGCTGGGGTTCATTTATGAGGGCATGTGTAGGGAATAGGTTTTCTCCTCATTCAGGGGTGTCTAAACAGCATTTGTGTTTGTGCTTCTGTGAGACTGGAGAATAACCTCACCCAAGCATGTACAAGGCACAAAAATGCCCCCCAACCACTGGCAGATCTGTGTCACAGCTTTGAATAGTTTGGGCATTTCTGCAGGGTCCACTCCAGTTTGAAAGAATGTACAAAAAAATTCCACATTCGGGAATTTTTGGTGAAATGGGATTGAACAGCAGGAAAAAGGCAAACCCAGGCCCATTTAGCCCTGCATGTCAGGAGACTTCAGGGTCACATTCAACAGGAGGCAGCTGAGTGCTTGGTGCAGCCTTTGGGTATCTCCAGCACACAGCTGCAACTCTTTTACATCCTGATGGACCACTAATGCTCCACAAGCACATTGCAAGGACTCTTTGAGAAACACATATTCCCTCTCAAAAACCACCCTTTTCATTCTCCTCTTCTCTCTGTGTCTGCCCCCGAGGACTGGATTCCTTATCAAGACCCAGTGCCTAAGACCTCTAGCAGTGTCAGCACCAGTGAAAACTGGAAGAATCATTGTTTTTAATACTGTGATCATTAAGATCCCCCCATTGCTGATGTGATCTGTTGCCTGCTGCTGCTTAATTAATCCAGATGCCCTACAGTTACAGGAAAGGAGATGGATAGCAACCTAGAGATGTTTTCTGGAGAGGATGGTTTCCCTCCCTGCAGAGGAAGGATCCTTACAGCCTTTCTGAGCCCTCCTAGCTGGGTCCTCGCCTCCGTTGCAGGAAGCACACGCACACTCACATGATGCAGGAGCAAGTTTTGACTATTTTAGGGCCTGAAATTTCCCTGTCGGCATGGCAACTTTCAACTCCTCACCTCTGACGGAAGCTGCTTAAAATAGAAAATCCAGAAAGCAAGCATTGTGCTCCATGCTCAGCAAGCCTGGCTCCAGCGTGGCAGGCAGGGCAGGATCTGGCCTCACAGGGCCAGAGAAATGCCAGGGTTAAGGAAGATGACCCACAGGCCATCACCACCCCCTGCTGCAGTTTGTAAAGCACCACCTGAATCTTCATGATCTTTGCTGGCTAAAGGCATCCCCTCCCTGTGCAGCCTTCTTAGCTCAGGGAAGCTTTGTCTCAATATTCCCAGACTTATACACAGCCACTGAGCATCCATCTTTCCATGGATGCTGTCTCCATCTTAGATATATTTTCCCCCACACCTCCAGGGCTATTCAGTACCACAGGAAGTGCCAACCCTCCAAGCTTACTTTTTATTTACTTTTTTTTTTTTTCCCCCTTTGGAAAACCCATTAATTTTTTACACTTACCTTTCTCCCAAACCAATTTTTCCTCCAGCTCACACATAAACAATTGTGATTGCACAGGGTCAAGTGGGCATGTGGTGTGTCTCCTCTAATCCCCGCTTAACCTAATTCATTTTCTGTCTAAGAACAAAACTCTGCGAGATTCATTCAAGAGTCTGGATTATGTCTCTCTCAGCCTACAGTGCTCACATAGGATTAGGGAATAAAAAAACCTAGAAGTCATTGGCGAGGCACTAAACCTGCAAACAACCCAAACACCTCAAAAATCCCTTTCTGTGACTGGATTTGAGCTGTGAGTCAGGATGTGCAGGAAGAGCTTCTCCACTGAAACGTCATTGCCAACCCAGAGTCCAGCCCTCAGGGCTATTTTTAGGTCAATGGGGATGTGGACCTTGCTGTCATATTTTGTGCCTGAGGGTTTTTTTCCCTTATTTTCTCCTCTCTGCAGCTCAGCATTTTCTGGAGAGTTCAGCAGGGATGTCTGGGGGGTTTTATTCAGCTTTCGTATGGGAAAAATAAAATCAATCTTCTGCATCAGGAAGAAGGGCTTGTTTTGTACAAACACAATCACTGCTGCTTGTTGTTGCTTCTAGGGGAGCTTGTTGACATTTTTCAATCAAAATATTTTCTACTCTCCCTCCAATTGATGTCTTTTTCTTTTCTCCCCCCCTCCTCCTCCTCCCCTTCAGTTTGGCAGGTGTTGTTTTTTTAAGCAATTTATGCACTTTCATTTTTATGTGTTTTTGAAAGGGCAACAAACACCCAAGCATGTTTCTTTCCCTTTCTGCAGGTGGGCAGTGAGTATTAACATAAAGAATTTCTCTCTCTCCTGTCTTCATTTTATTTATTCCCATCCTTTTTCCTCCCTCCTGAACTTGTCGAAACTGCTCCAAGCAGGCAAAGGGCAAACCTCAGGTCTCCTTTGGAGAGCTGGAAGCACCCCACTGAGCCAGGCAGGGCCAGTAACCTCTGCTTTCCAGGATAAAAATGGATTCACTTCACTTTTCCTCCTCAATTTGAGATCCATGGATGCTTGACTGAGGCACCTCTAACAAGGCATCTTCTCAAGAGTCTGCTGCAGGATCCTGGCTCCAGAGGGAAGGAGGAGCTGGGAGAAGTTATCTCCAAGCACAGGGATGAGCTCTTGTCAGAAGCAAGCCTGGGACATTGTCCCCTGCAGATGTTTGCACCTTTTTTGGGTATTCTGACTCTTTTAAAAGCTGCCACTGGAAATGGGGATTATCTGTATTTCACCTGACTTGCGTTTCTAAATCACCGCTCAGAGATTCCCTTGGAGGAAAAACAGGGATGCCCATTCTCCAGACCAGACAGAAAACCTCAGGGTTGTATCTCTTACTCAAAATGCCAGAGGAGATTTAATGCTTTACTACCATTGCCTAAGAGGCAGCAAATCCCCATTTCCCAGGCAAAGCTCCTCCTGAGCTCCTCTAAGGACACGGGAGCTGCTACAGCCTCTGAAGAATACTAGGAAGAGTGTGGGATATCAAGAAAAAGCAGTCAAGCTGGACAAGCAGGTATCTGCAGCTCATCTAAAGGACCTGCAGATAGGAGAAAAACAGCAACAGAAATTTCAAAAGCAGATCAAGGGAGAAAAAAAAAGTGCATTTAGTCTCATTTCTGGGCCAGGCTGGAAAATCAGGTGTTTGGGAGTGATTTACCATAGTGTGCTCATTCCAAACATCAGCTTTCCTGGAGCCATTGAACAGTGAAGCAAAGTCAATATGCTCATGGAGTTGCCTTTATGGAAATGCCTATGGTGTCATTATTAACACAGTCAATACCAGGAGCTTTATTTCTTGATTCCCCTGAGTGGGACACGAGTCCCGAGGTGCCCTGGGCGTGAAGCCCTTAAGCCTGGAGCTGCAGGTGGGCTCCTGCAGGACTACAAAGGGTGCCTGTGCTCAAGCTGCCCAAGCAGACAGGGTAAACACCCTTGGCCCTAACTATTATAGGAAAGAGTGAGCCCACATGGCCTGACTCACTCCCTGAGGGCCACCCAGCAGAGGAGCTTGTGGTCACCATGCATCCCTCCTGCCCCACCACTCGCCTTTGCTGTGGCTGCAGCTGCTTCCCTCTGAACGTTGGAGCCTCTCTGACCTCTGCTCCCAAGGGAGTGCACCCCTCCGTTCCCAAATTCATGATTTGTCTCCTGTTCCTCCTCCTGTGCAGCCCCAGTTCCTCCTTTAGGTGCCCCTTCCTGTGTGGCAGGGACTGGCAGTGATGGAGCTCCCTTTGGGGCAGCCCTGGGTTAGGATTAGCCCATTGCTCCCTACTGATGGTGTTCATCTTGCAGAGGTGTAAACAACTCATCGAAAATAAATCAAAGTTAAATATCTAAGTCCCCTTCCTGGTTTGGAGCTTCTCCATCAGCCTCACAGTCTTACCTTGCATGATGGCCATGCAATCACAGTGCTTTGAGCTTTGGCACGGGGATAGAAATTTGTGTGCATGTCTACAGAGGAAGGGGGATGATCAGGATGAGGAGAAAGGACCAGGGAGCAGTGCAGCAGATTTGTGCCAACTAAGGACATTTTTCCTCTGTGTCACCTTCATTCCTGTTTAACTCCCCCCAGCCCCTCACCAGCCACCAGCTGAAGCCCAAACCAGCTTTGAGTGTTCAGGCTCTGTCTGAGGGAACAGAAACCTGCTGTGAGAAGCCCAGATGTTGGGATAAACAGAGAAAAAATTTCCTAAAATTATTCCAGAAAAGTCAGCTGCTATTTAATTTAGGTATTGCTAATGAGAATTGCCTGGGTAGGCTGTGCAGATCACTAGAAAATCCCTTCCATACTTCTCCATTAATCTGACTATTTAAAACCCCCTCTGTCCCCTCCCTAGATACCCCTCGACTGCCCCTGCTGGCAGGACATCTGCCAGGGGAGGATGATAAGACAAAGAAGCCACCATGAATCACGGCTGCTAATTGCAAAGCTGTGTGGATCTGTCCTTGCCCTTTTGTGCCTTTGCCTTCAATCCACACCTCACCCATCCCATCCATCTCCCTGTCAGTCCTGCTCCTCCGTGTCTCTCTGTGCTGCTCCCCTTTCTGCTCTGAAGCACAGCCTCTGCTTCTTCATGATCAGCTTGGTTCCCTGTGTCTTTGTTCTTGAGCACTCCTGGCTCCTTTGTTCACTCCTTTGACATTTCTCTTCTTCCTCCAGCATCATCACCATCCTTGCTTCCCTGCTTGCCTCTCTGAGCAGACACACATGATATGTTTTGCTGTTGCCATGCTTTTCAGACAGAAGCTAATTATGGTCTGCAAGCCAGGAGGACAGCAGTAGGATCCTTCTTTTTGCAGCCCTCAATCCCACTATGTCAATGCACACACAAACGTGGATGAGGGTCTTTCAGGGTCAGGCCCGGACACCAAAACCCTGTAAAACCAGTAAAAAAGGCTGGTTCTTACCATAGAAGCACCCCCTTGTCAGCATATGCTGTGCCCTGTTCTCAAGAGAAAAGCTACATCAGCTTTTCTGGAGAGTTGCTGAAGGTGCTGAAGGTGCACTTCAATGTCAGAAATATCCAGGAGGCAAAACTGCCAACCTGCCAACCTTTGGGTCATCTCTTCCTCCTTAAAACATTAGCCAGCCTCCAGATTTCCAGGAATGGGTTTTTTACCACCCAGAAGAGTGTTGGGAGACTACAAGAGGCCATACTTGTACATTCAAGTGATTTAGGAGAAATATCAGGAATAGATCCCAGCGAGAGAAGGAAAGCCCTTAGGGATCGCTAGGAGCCAGTTTAGTGTTCTCCTGGGGGAAAAATAAATTGCTGGGCAAACCAAGAACTGACAGTCTCTGAGGCAGTGTTTGACTACCTGCAGAAAACTATCCTTGATATTTGCTGTCAGTGCTTTGTTCCAGCCTGAACTGCCTCCACCCAAGCAAAGTTGTTCCACAGGTTTCAAACACTGAAAAATTGTAGGGAAAACAGGGTTAAAATATTTCAGAGAACAAAGCAAACCAGGAAGGTGAGCCAAATACCATTATTTTTTTGCAGAGACTTCCGGACTGTGGGACCCCAGCATTAGCAAATCTTGTTAACAATTTGCTTGAGCATTTTTGTGAGACACCAGAAGAATGGGTTACGTGTCTTATTGATTTAATGACAACTATCACTGCTGGGAATTGATGCTTTCATTAGAGAAAGCAGGTTAGCAATAGACCTGTGAATGTCTGGCCAGCTCAGGAGGTGGCAGGGAACAAATGGTTTCCCCTATTGAAATAAAACTTACAGGCAAGGTGTAATGCAGGAAGGCTCTGCTGATAGCACGGAGCTGTAACACAACTCTGCTTCACTGGATTAAAAAATCCCATCGTTGCTGAAACCCTCCAAAGATTATGATTAATGTATCATCTCTTTGGGAAAGAGCAGTGAAATACCTGATCAAAGCTAGTACTGGTTGCTGAATATCTGCCTTTGAAACCTTGGGAACAGGGCTCAGTTTCCCCATGCTGGAAATCTTTAGCTGATGATGCCACACATCTTGGATGATGAGTCCTAGAAGAATATAGGCAACCTGAGGCAGAGAAGCCTTCCTCATTGGGAAAAAAGCCAGAAAGGAAATCAGAATCACAGCAGGGTTGAGGTGGGACGAGACCTCTGGATCCCACCTGGTCCTGTATCACCTGTGACTTCCATGTGGATGCACCCCTACTCTCACCTTGAGGTCCTTACCAGAGGTGTGGGGCAGCACTGGGGGGCTGCACTGTCAATCCCTGGCTGCACCATTTCCCCCTGAGTGGGCTTTGTGCCACCAGCCACAACTCTCTGGAGCCAGACATTCAGCTGCTCCTCAACCCACCCTGCCATCCCCTCCTCTGAGCTGCACTTTGTCCAGGGGGATGGCACAGGAGACAGTGTCAAAGCCTCACTGAAGATGAGCTAAAGAACATCCGACATTCGGGCTGGTTAAGCACAATTTCCTCCAATTTCCTCCCTCACCTTTCCCTTTTTCTGCTGAAATACCAGCAGAGCCCAAGGATGTGGTATTTTAAGAAAACAATGAGATTAACAGGCAGATGCTCAGTGTTCAAAGACTTGTGGCAGAGATAAACTGCAGTATCAGTCTCTCCACCTTGGCTTTCTGTTCCCCAGTGGAGCTGCTACTGTGGGAAATGGATTTGTAGAGACTGTAGAGACTGAAAATAGAATAAAAGTTTTTAAAACACCTCTCAGTTACCCCACCTCTAAATAATAATAAAAAAAACCAACCATAATCCAACACCCTACCAAGCAAGCACAGCTTGGCTCTGCAGGTTGTCCCCCATCTGCAGCCTCTGCTCCAGCACTCAATTAGGTGGAAACTTACCTTCAACTAGATGAGAAAAGAAGGAAGAAGAGAAACTTCCACATGGCTGCATGCAGCATCTATCCTGTTTGTTGGGGAACAGAGTTGTACCTCTGGCATCCTCACTGACTCCATTTCTGAGGAGGGATGTGCTCTGCAAGCTTCATCTTCCTGTACAATGTGTATCCAGAAGCCTTGCCCACTGAGGGCTGATGTTTGAGCATTTAAACGTGACATTATGTGGATCCAACAAGACCTACCAAGTTTTATCCACAGGGAAAAGGGAAGCTTGTGATGGTAACACTGCTCTATTTCCTCTAAACTCCTCTAAACATGTATTTACCACGGCAGTTAATACTCACGTGGTTTAGCTTGATGAAATGAAGAAAGAGAAAAGGACACAAGCATACAGATTGGGAGAGAGGAAAAGTCCTGAAAATGCCATAAAACCTGCCAGGCATCCTTATTGCTGCCATTGGGAATAAGATTTTTTTCAAGTATGATGGCAGCAAATAGTTCAAAGAAAGAAAACAAAGATGTGATTTCAAGGATCCCCTAAGAAATCCTTCTCCTTGCTATGTGAAGCTTCACCTTTTCTGATTATTTTTTAACATCCTGCTTAGACCACTGTACTGATTACAAAATTAAGCTGCTCCTCTGAAATCAGGATGTCTACACTAAGTAACAGCCAAGGAAGCTCTAGTCACAAATCCCACATAAGAAGCTCTGGCACCCACAAATTTCACAGGATTTTTGGGTGCTCACCACCTCCCAGGCAGGATGTGTCCTCAAATGACTGAACTGAGAAGAAAAAAAAAAAAAAGGAAAAAAGTCCTCTCAAAAGTAAAACACGCTTCTGATGCAAAATTAGCATTTGGCAGAGAAGTGACTCATGGTGACTGAGGGCTTCGTGCAGCCCTTCTTTGAAGCATCCAGAATCTTTTTCTGGCTTGTGATTCACCAGAAAATGGTAGATGAGCACATCTTGACCTAAGCAAAAACTGAGGGTGTTACTGAAGAAGATGAACATCTCTTCTCTGCTCTCTGAAATGGCACTGCTGGCAACTCTGAGGTGCCAGGAAAAGGGAACACAGCATTTCCAGGGGTGGGTTCAAAGGCAGAAAGCTTCATTTACAGTGTGTTCTAAACCTTTGGGAAGCCTGATGGTGAACCAGTAGTGGATTCCACTTTACACAGAGCAGGATCCTGCGTGGGGAGGGGACGTGTCAGCTCTTCTGTGCCATTTTTGGCACAATTTCCATATGCTCTTGTGACCCATAGCACCTCCCAGAGTCCAAAAATCCCATTTCAGGCTCTTCACAAAGACCCTTCAGACTTCTTTGAGAAGAATCTTTGGGAGTGGGGATCAGCAAAGCACCTGAGCACCACCCTAAACCCCCTGTTTTTACTTCTCCTTCAGACACAGCCTCGCATCAGCAGCACTGTGTGCAGCAAAGACAAAATTTTATCAACACACCACATGAATTGCAGGTTTTTGTGTGGTTAGATTAGCTGGATTTACTGATGGCTGAGGTGAAAAGACCAGCCCATCTTCTGCTTGTTTCCTAACTATGCTCCTTGTCATGCTTCATTTCTACATCTCTCTTAATTACTTTTTAATCCAGATGACTCCCCACAGCAAAGTCCCGAGTCAAGCAGTCTCTTATTCTCTAGCAGAGAGAAATAAATGTTGACAATTATCTTTTTTTCTTCACATCAAGTAGAATTAAGTGCCAGCTTTTGTCATGGCTACAAAATATTCTCTCTTGGCTGAGGATTCCCTTTGGATAAATGCTCATCACAAAATAGCACCTTCCCTCATTAATTATCCCCCTGGTCAAAATTTCCAGGACCTTCCTACTGCAAAAACATGATGACACTGATGTCATGGTTTAACCTGAGCTCATCTTAAACAACCTAAACCAGGTTTTGTGGGGAGGGTAGCCACGACTACAGAGCAATACTGAGGGTAAACACTGAGGTGGTGGATGTCAGCTGAGATCTGTTGGATGGCAGTGTCATGCTGCAGGCACTTGAGGGATCCCTGGGTATTGTTGTGGTTTGTGTAGTGACAAAGGATTTTTGGTAATAATATTAGAAGGTTAAATATGATTTATTAATGTGATTTTATAATTTAAAGAATTGGGTTATTATTTGTTTAGTTTGGAGCATAGAAGTTGCTGCTTCCAGCTCCGTACAAGGAATGTTTGGATAGTTTATACAATTAGAGATAATAATGTTGTATTTTATAGGTTGAAAGGAAGAAAAACTCTTATTTTTTATTATTAGGAGACAGGCAGAGAAAACTTCTGTCTTTGAAACACAGCTCAGAGATTTCTTTATATGATTTTGTATAGAGTGAAGACACTTTCTTATGGGAAGAATTTTTCCTGCATGCAGGGAAACTTATAATATGTTCACACAGCATCTGGGTGTGTCACTCCCCATGGCTCCAGACACCCAAGAGCAAAGTCCTTTTTTGCCACTTGTGAATGCAGGCAAGGGGAAGTGACTTCAGGCTTTTGTGCTTCCCTTCTCTGGGCTTTCCATGAAAAGGAAGGTGAAAATTGCTTCCCCCATGCTGTTGCTGAAGGGAATTCAAGCAGGAGCCCTTTTTTTCATAAGGATGCTGTGCTGTAGGCTCATCCACCTGCCCTAAGGAAGCTGCTGAACCTTTTTGTTGAACAGCAGAAGAGTGATGCAGAAGGGATGTCAGGCCAGCCACGCAGACCTGAGCACAAAATGCTGCCTTGG
Organism: Leptocoma aspasia; assembly: GCA_013399835.1. Taxonomy (NCBI): domain Eukaryota; kingdom Metazoa; phylum Chordata; class Aves; order Passeriformes; family Nectariniidae; genus Leptocoma; species Leptocoma aspasia. The sequence goes on from VXAX01007704.1 coordinate 651,844, forward strand.
TGAGGCTGCTGCCTTGGGCAACAAAGGCAGGAAAAAAAGGAGTAAAATTCAAATCCTGCCATTGCTTTCATGGTAATCAGCATGGCATTATGCAGAATGATTTGTAATTTTACACTGACAGCTATTCTCTTCTGGCAGGCACCACGACTTCAACAAATGTCTGACGTTGCAAAGGGCTGGGGGTTTGTGCCTTTGACAAAAACCTCAGCTCAGAGAGGAGCCCAGAGAGAAGGAGACACTGCCCTGCAGTCCTCATTTCAATCCTGGCCTGTGGGTCATGGAATCCACCCTTGGTGCCTGTGGTGTCAGCCTGGCTTAAAATTCCTTTTGCAGAGCAAGAAGCACAACCTGTGGACTTGGCTTTTGGTATCCTCCTTTTCTTCTGATGGAGAAGTGTCTGGAATGAGAGGAGATGCAGGGGTAAACCCTGCAGCTTTGACCCAGCATGGCAGATTTTGAATATGAATAAGAGATGTCAAAGTAGTATTCAGCCTCTTACTTGGGCAAAAACTTATTTTTTTAATGCCTTCTAGCTAGACAAAGCAGGCAGCAAGTGCCTGGGTAAGTGATCAAGTAACTCTTTAGCTGTACAAATTCACAGGAAATTGTCTAATCTTCCTTACAACTCACAAAAGAAGGGAAGCAGGACACAGAAAATGAGAAATATTCTCTTTTGCCTTGAATTAACTTGTCTTTTCAGCTGAATTTCTAAGAAATCCAAGTCCAGTGACTGGAAGAGCTTCAGCCTTAGGAGCTGTCTGGTCCTGGACACTGAAGAGGATCAAAGACAAAATGGGATGAGACTCCAGAGCTGGAATGCTCCAGTTCAGGTTCATTCATCATGTTAATATTTCTCTCACCATCAGGTCTTGTTCATTCAAGGTACCTGGATAGCTCAGGCCCTCCCACCAGCCACAAGAACACCCTGCCAATCCACAGGGATTTCCTATAGTGCTATTTTTAGAAAAAAATGCAGAGATTTGAATCAATAAAAACTGCTTAGGTCAGAGTTCCATCTGTGTCGAGCCTGGCTGGTTTTCAATCAATCTCTTCATTAAATTTTCATGTCTTGATAGAAAATTAGAAAAAAAGGAGGATTTGTTATAGTGTAGGGAAAAAAAATTGCCTTTCAAGCAAAGCAGCTGTAATTTGTCCAAAGTTGATCCACACTTACAGAACTTCTTTGGCTTCTGTGAATATTTTTAGTTTTTGTCTGGCTACTTTTGATGGTTTATTTAAAGTATTGTTGGCACAAGTGGGAGATTTCTGGGAACTTTATAAAAGCTTTTAAGTTTTTTCGCTTTTATTCTGGAAGCTTTTGTGTGCCCAACAGCTGACAAGCTGTTTCCAGCTCTAGTGGCTTGTCCAATAAAATATATTAATGTTCCCTAGGGCCTTGATACATTTCTGTGATGCTCAGAAAAATAGAGGGCTGCAATTCCCACCTCAAAGCCTCTCACCAAGTACTCTGCCTGATATGTAAAAACCCCAGTGTCCTGAGGCATTTGTAATATAAAGATGAGGTTATATAATGCACCAACCCCTTCAGTCCTGACCAGGACTGATCCAAGGTCATTTCCCTGGTAACTTCAGGAGACTTTGGCACAAACCCATGGCTTCTTTTTTTTTTTATATAATTACAAGCCACTTTTTAAAATATTGCCTGATACCACCAAAATTCCCTCAACCCAAAGAGAGATGCTTTCCAAATTTTTTTCCTTGCAATGCTTTTTATTCCCCACAGGGGCTCCTTTTTTAGGGTGAGGAGGTGTTGGCACCTCTTTTGATGTGTTGCGTGCTGTCCAGCACGGGAGATCCAAGGGGAGGTGGCACAGTGGTCCCTCCAAGAAGAGGAACACTTCCCCCAGGTGGCTCTGGCACATCTTCCTGGGATTTTGTGGCCCCTTTGGTCTGAAGGCACGTGAGCCTTGCCAATTGTTAGATTAACATCAAACCAGCCCCGTCCAAGTAAAGCCATTTTTCCTTATTTCTTCCTTTATTTTATATATAAATTCCTTTATTTTTCAATTTATTTTATTTTTTTATTTTTATATAAATTTCTACATGTCTTTACTTATTTTACTTATTTTTATTTTACTTTATATTACACATTTAAAGACGTGGCTGCTCTCCTCAGTGGGCATGGCTCCACAGCCTCTCCATTCCCTTCCTTCCCAAGCCCTGGCTGGGCCCTGGGGTCCTTTAATGTTTGAGTTCTTCCTTTTAATCTCAGATTTAGTCTCGAGAAGAGTAAATGCTTTGCAGCCTGAGTGGAGCCAGCCAGGAGCTACTCCCCCATAAACATCTTGTCCTTTGTTTTGCCCAGCAGTGTTATCTAGGTCATTGTTTTACCTCTCCTGCTCTGTCCCACTCAAGGTGACTGAAACCACATAGAAACCATCAAATGGGGCACTCCCAGTTTTCAGGGCCCATCTTCACCCATTCTTTGGATGCTCACCTCACCTTCTCCACCCTAATTTCCACCACACTGAGAGCTCCTGAGATTTCTCACTTCCTCATGGCAGTGTCTCACCAACCCCCCCACGGGTAGGGTTTGCTGAGGTCATTCTGCACAGAGGACATGTGTTGGATTTTAGCCCTGTTCTGACCCAGAGATGGGGCAACTGAGAGGTGTTTTAAAAACCTTTTATTCCATTTTCAGTCTCATGTGAAGGGTGAGACAACACAGATGTTATAATTCACACCATCACAATCAGAAGCCAACTATTCCCTAATTACAAAACACTACAAGTGTTTCTTGGCCTATCAGTTTTTTGTCACACCATGCTGTAAATGCCTTAAAGCCAATCATCTAAAATTAACCCTTGTGGGTTATATTACAATGCACCTTTCATAGTTCTATTTCTCCAAAATACCCAGTCTGATTTGCAAAACCATCTTTCAAAACTTTTTTCTAGCTCCATTTCTCTCTCAACAATATCTGTGCTATTCCATGGCATTTCTAAGTCAGCATTTCTTATCTCAAAGTTTGCATACAGATCCATACTGTGTGAGCCTTCTGTCAAGCCCTGAAAACGCTCTACAAATCCATTTCCCACAGACATGGCCAGGCTGTCATCCCACCATGGCATCTGGTGGGCAGTGGGGTGAACCTCAAACACCTGAACACTGTCCCTGTAAAGAAATCAACCCCCTAAAGCTCAGCTATGTAACAGTGAGCATAAAAATGAAAAAAAAAAAAGAGAGTTGAGTTTTATATCCCCACTCAGCTCTGTGTTTATCTCTGAACATCAGCACTTGTGGCAGGACTGTGTTTCCATGTAACACACACTCCCCTGAGATAATTACACTTAATTGCTGGTGTTGGTGGCTCAGACATCTCCCAGGCTCCACCAGCAGTGCTCAGGAGCCAGCAGGGCCACCACGTGTGGTCCAAGCTGCATCCTGAGGATGCCCAGCGCCACTCACACCCCCTCCCTGCCCCCTTGGCAGCTCTGGGAAAATCAAAAAGGCCCAGGATCTGCTACAGCAGGATGCAGAGGTCTGCCCCAGCATGCAGGCCAGGAGTTACCTGTGAAGTGGGAATAGCCCCTTTCATCTCAGCCAGTTAACTCCGAAGGAATAAAGGTGGTGATGGAGCTGAGTTTATCACAGCTTTCAATTTCGAGGAAACAACCCGCTAATGTGTGCTCTGAGCAGATGGATGTCACACAAGCCAACGTTTTACGAAGCATTCCTGATTTTTCCAGACTTCTTAAGGCCTTCACACCGCCTCTTCTGAGCTCCAGGGAGACCAGCAAGGGCCAGAGTGGGAAGGTGGGGGAGCAGCAGCCAAGGAAAGGGAGGGAGGACAGGCTGGAAACCCTCAGGGGAGCACTGAGGATGGTGGAACTTCTGCCCCATGGGGACCTGCAGCAGATAACCCTCCCCCTTCAGCAAGGGATTTGCACCTGGAGCCTTGGCTCCTGTGCTCACACTGCTTTTCTCACCTGGAAAATGCCCTGCTCCAGGGAAGGACCCCACAGAGCTTTATGAAGGCAGCAGTCTGACCCCAGCACTTAATTGAGGTGCCAGATTTGCAACAGCCTCTAACACAAACATTTTGTTTCTTGCTCTAACGGAGCATGAAGAGAATCAGTATTTTGCTGTCTTATTTTTGAAGCCCTTCACTTGCTCTTTTGTAGTTTCTGAAATGCCCAACCCTGCAGGAAGGTTAGCAAGAGCTTGGTGCTCTACCCTTAGGGTATGAATAAGTGTGAGTGGGCACAGGATAACTCATAGCCTGCCTGCCTGCTCACTTAAGGATCTGCTCTTTGCACAGCACCAGAAACAGAGTTTTATTTCCAAATAATCCTTCATTCCTGACATTATCTACCCCAGCACTCTGAAATATCAAGAGATGAATGCTAATTTCAGTGATTCCCTAAGCCACGCTCACAGAACTTGTTCACAGTGTTTATCTGTATCGTTTCAGCCAAAAATTGCTGTGATACTTCTTCTTGGTAATTATTTGAAAAAGCCATTGCAACGTGCCACCTGCCCCTCTGCACAATGTGCCTGTCCCCTTCTTTCACAGGCAGCTACAGGAACCAGATGCCAGGGTGAGGAAGATAATTCCCCCATGGCAAGGAACATCTGGCTCTTTGGCAAACTCCAAAGACCAGGGTGTCAGCCAACCTCTCTGCTGTTGATTCTGGCTGTGCAATGAGGTTTTATGCGAGCTGGCACTAAGAGCTTGCTCTTCCAGGCACCTTCTGTCTTCAGGTGGCTTTGGAATGGAGAAGATTGGTTGCTTTGCCCAAAAGACCTGGTTTCTTGAGAGCTTATCTGTGCTGCCCTTGTTTCTCAGCTAGCCTCAGACCTAACCACATTTCTGCTAGGCACAGTGCCTTCTTTTTTTTCCCTCAGGAAAGGTTTATGCACTGACCTTTTCCCCACACACCTCACTTTTGCCTCCTGTTTGTCTCACCCAACTTCAAGCAGTTCTCTGAAAAACCCAAATAAGGAGTTTTGTCATCCTGGGTTGTCCCTGTAGTCGAAGACAGAGGAGATATTTCTCCCAGCAGGACTCACAGCTGGGAATGCTGGTGTTCTCCAGGTCTTTCTTTCCATTTGAATGGCCATGGACATCTTGGACAGCTTAGTGGTGTGCAATGGTATGCAAGGTAGCTTAGAGCTGACTTGTAATTCACTTGTGCTATGGTGATACCAGAGATGATTTGTCCAGCCATCATTCAGGTGATGTGGGCTATGGGTGGGATTCTTCAGGTCCCAGACCAGAAGAATTTTGTGGAGTCTGCTTTGGGAGTGCATTTATGGGTATAGAACAGCCAACAGCCACATGAGGTGCAAATGCAGTGAAGAAAGTAGCCTTTGACTAGTGTTATTTTTTGGCCAGTGAAAAATATGCCTCCTGTCTTCTACCAGATGCATTGAAATGACTACATTAAATTAAATAATTTCCTCCTCTTTTTTTTTTCTTAAATATACAGTGTTTTGTTTCACATAGTAACATTTGCTATAGTAGAATGTTAAATTATTGTGGTAGAGCTAAACTACTGTGGCTTGAAGAGTTTTGCAAAAATATGGGGTTTTATATTAGAGAAACATGGAGATTTTGGTTAGTCTGAGGTAGCAGCAAATGAGGCAGAAATAAAAAACTTGGAAAGTTAAGAGACTGCTCTCCCTGTTTGGTTTGCTACTTACGTAGGAAGCAATCTTGATTTTATAGGAAACTTTCTTTACGCCCCTTCTTAAACTGATGCTTTACTTTGCCAGGACCTGAAACATAAAAATTAAAAAAAATGAACTGTCCTGCATCAGTTATGAGACATTTACACCTTGAATGCATCTTCTTTCTATTATTAATTGCTCTTTTCCCAGAAGGAATTGTGAAAAATGGGCTGCTCTGAAAACAGTCTTCCCCAGCCTGCTGATGGAAGGAGGGATGATGGACATGGTTTGGATTCTACATCTTGTTGCTCCTGGGGCACCTCTTGCCTTTTCCTTCTGCCTGCAGGACAGGAGAGGGGTCCAAGAGCACAACTGCCAGGCCAAAAGTCACAGTTTTCATGAGTTTCATGCCCAAACCCATTGAGATGTTCATGCAGAAGGGTTTCTCCCTCGGGGCTTTCATTTCAGCAGCTGTAGCTGAGCAACAGACAGGGACCACCAGGTCCCTGTCACTGCAGTGGGCAACAGCCCCAGGAGACCAGGTTAGCTCCAAGCTAGCTCTGGAATAGCTGCTCTTGCAAAATGGCCATGCATTAAGTGTCTGAGTGGAAAAACTTTACTAAAAGGTGCATTGTGCTGCCTAAAAATAACTACCACCTCTTTGTCCAAACCACATCCCTCCAGGGGGCTCCAATATTTAAGCACGTTTGGATCAAGGAGGAATCCTAATCAGGGAGACGTTTTGCTCTGGCCACAGATCCCTCTGAAGTCACAGGGAGGCATCTGCAGAGGGGAGGACTTGGCTGTCACCCATGGCTGGGCACTGCAGCAGCAGCAGCAGAGAGCTGGCTCTGGGAGAGGTTTCCTTTCCTTGGGGCGATGGCTCATGTGCAGAGGAGCACATTAAAACCCTGGGAGCCTGGCTCTAGAGACGAGCTCTCAGCTGCCCAGGGAAGGCTGAGGGACTGACACAGAACTCTGGGCTCCTTTAGGTGGGAATAGGACTTGAAGGTCATCAAGTCCAATCATTAAAGCAGCACAGCCAAAGCCACCACTAAACCGTGTCCCCAGGTGCCACATCCACACGTCTTTTAAATACCTCCAGGGACAGTGACTCCACCACTTCCCACTTCCCTATTCCAGTGCTTCCCTAGAAGCTTCTCCAGACCCTTTCCCAGCTTTATTGACCTTCTCTGGACATGCTCCAGCACCTCAATGTCTTTCTTGTAGTGAGGGCTCCAAAACTGAAGACAAGGTTTGAGGTGCAGCCTCACTTGTGCTGCATAAGGGGGACAATCACTGCTCTGGTCCTGCTGGCCACAGTACTTTGGTGAGCAGGAGGTATCACTTGTCACCCCATCCCCTGCCCCATGGATTCCAAGTTCCCCTCCAGTGTTTGCCTTTTCAAGAGTGTTTGCCCAGAGGGAAGAGGCTCCCCAGAGTATGGTGTCTTACCATGAGCTGTCCCAGCATATTTTGGGGATACCATGACCTGCCACGCTGAGCCTATGTCTCCAAACTCACTTCTCATCTGTCTCCCTTGCCTGCAGCATTCCCAAACCTTCCTCCCAAGTAGATGGATGAGATTTTGGATGGGAAGGGTCAAGGCCCAGCTGAATCCAACACATCCCCTTCTTCCTTCACCCTCACCCTGCCAGGGCTGCCCTTTGTGGAGCTCAGCTTTACTCCTTCCATGATAGCAGACATTTCAAACACCATTTAAGAAAAAAACCCCAAAAATAAAATTGTCCCAAAACTCTCCCACTCCCCAAAGCTCCTCTTCTTCTTTTCCCAGCAACTTTCTCTCTTTAAATTTAAGATGGTGCTGGTCACCTTTGCTCCAAAAATACACAAAGCTGCTGCATAACTATTTTCCAAATAATTAATCTTTCCAGTGGAATAACTTAAAGCCTCACGTTTCCTGTTATGTTACACAGCTGCAATTTGTAACAAGAGATCCCGGGCTGAGCTACATGGGCAGAGGGCCAAGGACGTGGTGCTTTACCTACACAAGAGCCCTACATAAATAATCCTTCCCTGCATGTTAAACAGTTAGGCACTGTTCAGTTCAAGGAAAAAAAAATGAGACGGAAAACAAAAGGCTTTCTTTTGGTTGTCATTTCACAGTTTGGAGTTAAATTTTCAGTGGTAATCTGTTTTGTTTCGTAAGCTTCGGGGCTTGGGAATGCACCTTCTCAGCTGCCAGGGACATACATGCTCAGTTCCACCACCAAAAGCTGTTTTATTGATTAATTCATATGCCACACAAGTATTTTGTCTGCCATAAAGCTTACAGCCTCTTGTATAACTGGGATCTCGAGATATGCCAAGTATAAGCAGAGTAATCCTTACTTCTCTGCCCAAAACCAGGCTTGGGTGGAAATCGTGGGAGATGGCCAGGAGATAGGGGATGTCACTGGATGGGACAGCCCTTGGAGGGCCACTGGAGCCAGGCATAAATCACAGCCACCCTGAGATGGTGAGGAAGGATGCCAGGAGCTGCACTGGTCCCCTGCCAGCTGCAGCATGGGGACAGCTCTGAGGTGAAATGAAACCTCCCTTGGCAAAGCTTCGTCCCTCCTCTGCCTGGCACAACATGCAGCTCCCACCATGTGGAATTTGGGGGTCTGGCCTCCCCAAATCACTGAGGGTCTCTTGTCATGTGTGTTTTACACATCCATAACAACAGCACCGTATGGGCTGTGGCTGAATGCAGGGCTTGGCTGAGGCAGTGGCAGTGTTTATGGGTGCTACAAATCACCATCAGAATCATGCCCACTGCAATGGTACTTTCAGGATAGCACTGAGAAGGACTGGGACGTGGCATAAATCACTTGTAAATTGTTGTCTTATCAAATTGAGGGAAAGGATTTCAAAGGCTTTCAGCAAAGGCACATAAGCACAGCGTGTGTGCTCACAGGTCAACTTCCCAATTCCATCCCTAAAGATACAAGCAGGAGCTTGGCAGAACTTTGCTGTGGGATGGGAAGGGTCTGAAAGCATCAAAACCAACTCACCACCTAACCTCCTGTGCTGTCAGTGGGATTTTGGGCATCATTCACTTCCAGGCCTCTAAATACACTCAAAGCATCTAACCTGTGCTTAATGGGACTAACATGAGGGAGGTGGGATGGACTGGAGGATGTGTCCTTTGTAAGAGCAGGTGCTGCTGCTTCTCTCCTCTTTCTGGTGAGGAGAAGATAGTCTGGGTGCACTCTGTAAAAATCACAGTTCACTCAGCTCAGTGAGCCAATGAGCCTGGAAAGATTCCTTCCAGCACCTCCCAAATTTGAAGGACACTCCTGTCTGTTTTGGGAGGTACCAATGAGACTTCCAGGTGATGGAGTGGTCTTGCTAGGAGGAGTGAGTGAGGAGACTGCAGGCTGTGCTTTCCCTTGGCCCTGCCCATGGCTTGTGCTCACACTGACAGGATTTACCCCAGGTGACGGACAAGAGCCTGGTGCCCATGTCAGGACCAGTCCCAGCTTTTTTCAGACCAGCCACATCAGCTGCAACGTGCAGGAGTGACCCTTCAAAAGGGAAACACTCTGAAATTAGGCAAACAGGAGAACAGCTTCCAAAAGGCATGAAAATCAGCTTGTTTCATGCTTAGAATAACCCCATTACCTCAATATTCTGAATGAATTATGCCAAACTTCCCATGCACACACACAAAAAATCCCCCTTTGGGCTGCTTAACAACAGTGAGGAATTTCAGAAGAAGCAGCTCCTGAAAAGAGGGAATTTGAAACAAAAGTGTTCTTTGGAGCAGAACTACAAAGTGTGTATCGTTGTGCTTTGATATTTAGAATGGCAATTGTTCTTATTGTGAAATATATTCCTTTTGTACCAGCAAATCCTTGAAAAAAGCTTAATCTTGCACACATTGTGCATTAGGAAAATTCTCAAATTAAGACCTCTTTGAGACACTGATCAATGCAGTGGTGAGGAAGGCCAAGAGGAAAAAAAAAGCAGCTCAGAAAGGGAAGATTACTTCCTTCTGGACAGAGAGGGCTATTTATTGTAAGCAAGGATGGGGGGAGCTTACACTCCATTATGAGAAATGATGTTTGTGACTTCACTTCACCAGAGCTGAGGGGTTTGCAGCCAGGTAAAGCAGCTGTAGAGGTAATTGTTCTTCAAGAGTGTTGAAAGTTCTCCTCACACATGGGTGCTGTCAAACTCCACACATCTTTAAGAGCTTAAAAACTTGTTTGTGGACTTTTTTTTTATCTCAAGGCACAGATTAAAATGCTGGACTCACATGAAGTCCTTGCCTTTTCCCCACGTCTGCTCTTAGTTGCTTCTCCACATCACTCATGGTGACTAAACCATGAGTCCACTTTTTTCATCAGAGTGATCCAAAAGACTGTGTGTCACATGGAAATGACTTTTTGTCAGCAAAACCCTTATTAGACATCAGAGTGTCCCTACCAGCAAATTGGCCCAACCCTGGGAGCACTTCTACCCTTCCCTGCATGCAAGAGACACAAATCCAGGGTAAATTTGTATATACTTTTCCCACCACTTGCAGAATTTTGTAGTTCGGATATCTTCCCCCAAGTTTGAAGCAGTGAGTGGCAAACCTTGGAGAAGAAATGGAAAGGCCAGAATGGGAGATCATATGTGGCTGGGGAAAGGAATGTAGCAGGAAAGGTGATGAATTGGTGAAAAAAACAAGCAAGCAACCAAAAAGTAAAATAAACTTACAGAAACACAGAGAAGCTCCAGTGAAAGGGGAAAGAGAAACAATCTGGGAATGTCAGGCAGCAATGTGGACAGTATATTTAGTTAAGCCACTGACACTGGTGGGAAAAGTGACAATTGCAGGGTTTAGCTCTTAATCCAACAAGGGAATTTCAGCATGGGCTTATTTTTAGACATGTGAGTAATCCTCATGATTTCAGATCAGAAAGGTGGATCTCAGTTGGTACCATTCTATTGTCAGCATGGACCTCACTGTTAGGAAAAAAAATGTTTTAAACCTCATTTAAGTCACATTTTACTTTTCCCAGTGAAAAAAATATACATACCCAAATCCATTCAGATTAATAAAGACATGGAGATGGCTGTTGTGAGATGGGAAAACAGGGTTTGAGGTTTCCTGTGGGCTGAGACAGGTCTGCCTGGGGAGGTGGTGCTTTGCTGAGAGCAGGCAGAGCCAGAAAAGCAGAATGATGGAGTCACTTCTGGCATGATGGAGTGAGCAGCAGGACATGGGCACCCAAGACATCACATCCTCAGCAGTGGGACTTGTCTGGCATGGAGAAAACAGGGCAGGTCACAACTGTGTCCACCCCAGGCTCTTGCAACCTGTACAGAACATGGCTTGGGTGGAAAGGGAAACAAAAAAGCACATCTGAGGGGGAGCCTGGCTGGAACATCCAGTGCACAATTTATTATATTTACATTTCAGATGAGATAATATTATTATAGTCATTTATTGATTGTTCCCAACTCCACTGTCTCCTCTTAAAAGTCAGACTAGACAGAAGTTTGATATGAAGTATTTTATCCACTGGAGTTTAGGGTGGTTTTTTTTTTTGGAGGGGGAGGCAGGATTGCTAGTTCTTTCTGCATCCATCCTTTTAAAATGCTCTCAACAATAAGTGTTTCGAAGCTTTCAGACACTGAGAAAACAGTGATGCTTGGAGTGACCCAGCTTCAAGTGAACTGTTCCTATGTGGAGATGGTCCTGCTCTCTCTCAGTGACATTTTATCACTTGCTGCAAGCACTGCAGTGTCCCCTGACACAGCAAAGCCCACCATGGGCTGTTCCTTATGTGCCACTGATCTCCAATGATACCAAAAAAATTAACCACAACCTCATCATCCCCTTTTTGTACTGGGCTTTGTACTGGTAAACCTGCTGGCTATCGAAAAATCCACAGAAAACTGCAGAGGCTGCACTTAGCCAGCTCCACACTGCTCCAGAGCTTTACCATCTGCAGGGAATTTAGGAAATTAGGATGCCTGAAGGGGTCTCAAGTTGCTGGGCGCAGTGTGATGGCACAGAGAGATGGTTCCTCCACTGGACACTGATGTGGCATTTGTGGACCCCAAATCTGGGAGAAATTACCACCTTCCTTGGAAAGGAGCACATCTCAAGGCACTGGCTGATCAGAAAGACCTTTGTCTGCCTGCCTGTGAGCTGGCATCTTCTGCTTAACAGGTTGATTTTTAGCAAATGGACCCATATAAGAAGAATTCATCAGCAGGTTACTCTGCTTCTTTCCATTGGATTGTTGTGAGCAATCCATAATGTCCATAATTAAAAATTTAATTTGGAAGAGGGTGGAAACCAGTGAGATTTGGCTAGTCCATCCTCAACCTTTCATCCTCAGAAAATATAGCATTGTTGCAAAAAAAAAAAAAAAA
>VXAX01007704.1:672467-729467 GCA_013399835.1 Leptocoma aspasia
GCCAACTTCTAGTGCGTGTCGTGCTGCCGGCAATTTGTAATTTTGATTTTATTTTGTTGTTTGGTTTTTTGTTTGTTTGTTTGTTTTTCATCCCCCCGCCCTGATGGTTGACTGAGGGTATCCCGAAAGGCGGCCGGGTGGAACAAGCCCTCCATGCCAGGCTCTGGCCACTGTCCGTGCTGGAAAAGCGGGGAAATGCACCTTTTGTATTTCTAGGTGCTCCATCCTCCTCCCCACCCTGTCATTCCCGGGCGTTTCGCTATTACCTGGGATTCACTTGCCGTGGCAGGAACATGCGTGTTTGGAAGGGGGAAGCCGTGGTCCGCAGCGGGGAGTTTTGGTGTCTTGGCTTGATGTGAAATGGTTTTGTCTCTGTTTCACTGCTATTGATTTTTCTTCTTTTTTTTTTTTTTCCCCCTCTCCGTAATGTATTTTTAGAACGTGAATGTGATATACGTTCTCGTGTGCTGTACGTACAGAACAGCTAAAATAAAGCAGAGGCGTGGAAAACCCCAGCAAATACAGCAGTGCTTCCATGCACAGGGCATCCAAAGCCTCTGCTGGGTTTATTTATTAATATTAATTGCTCGCTCTTTTTAATTTATATCATATGGGAACTAATTGCTGAATTGAAGGTTTGGTAAACCTCACAGGGCTCAAAAATCATCTATCTCAGGCATCTGAAAAATAAATCTACTGAACTTTTGTTAAGAGGAAAGGCCAGCATCATTCTGGGAATCCTCCACATGAAGTTTCTCTTTCTAAAGGCAAGCACTCTTGTAAATAAGTCCTAGTAAAGTATGGCTTTACTCAGTGAGTACTCAAGTGTATGCAGAAGGTCATTGAGTTTCTAGAGAAAATTAAATCTTTGCTAAATCTTGTCTTGCTTTTCTCTATAAATAGAGGGAGGGAAACAAAAATAAATCAGCTGTGAAATTGACATCAAATAGAAAACCAGTCCTTTTCCCAAGGGGTAACTTGCCCAACATAACCTGAAAACTTCCTAAATTTTGCCTTTATGGGGAGGGATCCTTCAGCTGCGGTCTGTTGAATCAGTGTGAAGTGGGCCTGTTCCTCCTCTGGAACAGCTTCAGCACCGGTGTAACTTCATTAACAGAGCAGATTTGCGTTAATGCGAGGAGCAATCAAGGAGCTCACGTTTTGAGGAAGGCCCGTGTAGTAATGACGTGCCAAGTGGTGATTCCTCCCCTCATCAGCCCCAATTACACCATCCTTACTCACTCCGAGTGGCACTTCACTGCGCAAGTGCTCCCTGTGGGACTCCTTGTGTACCACGGTGCCAACCTGGGCGAGCTGGAGTGCAGAAAAATAGTTATTTTTCTCATAACTATTTCATTCCCTTCCCTCGAAATGACAGCGTCTTGGATAGCTACTTTTCCCTTGGGCCGCGAAGAAAACTTCTGAGGATTAAATGTAAATCTGCTTTGTTAAGTGGCTGTACCAAAAAGCCCGCCCTGTTTAAGACTTCTGTGCTGCCAAGTGAAACGGGCAGGTAAGTTTTCTGTGTGTTCAGCTTTTCCCTTGTTGCTGCAGAGAGTAGGAAAAAAAAAAAAAAGATCGTTGAAAAATTAATTATCTTGTCCTGAAATTCCCCCGCGCCGGTGGGATTCCACACCTATCTGCGGTGTTCAAGCTGGAGTTGTTTTCCTAATTCCCTTCTGAATCTAGAACCGCCCCCACCCCCCAAAACATTCACATTGCATTGTTAAAGTGTTTGCTATGGAAATCACTGGCAGGAGGATCTGGCCCTCGGCTGGTTTTCTTTAAAGCAGTTGATAATGGCTTGGATGTGATGTTGTAGAAAGATAATATTATCTGGTGTGTCCATAGCTCAGATCCACTGTCTTACTACAATCTCAGAAAAAAAAAAAAAAAAAAAAAAGCTCTGTGCTAAGCAGCCTGTAAAGAAAATACATCTAACAAAGCAGAATTGTCTTCTGCCTTTCTGTACTTATTTATAAATCTCTTGAAAGTTTGTCTGATAGTCTTTCAGAACAAGGTCCCTTCGTGTTTGTTTCGTGTTTGTTTCATGTTTTCACTTCCTCGTATGACTGTGTTCATTGCTAAGCCTTTGTGTCACCGATTGAGATGTTATTGTAATTAACATTAATTATGCAAACTAGATTGTTTTTAGAGGCTCTCCAACTCTGGATTGATACTGTCAACTTGTTTGTTTGTTGAACAAAAAATCCACTCATTCCACCATTCTCGGAGGAAATAGATTAACCGATTCCAAGTTAACATAGGCATGGGAAACCATAGCAAAATCAAGTTGTATTAGCTCAGATGGCACATTGGATCTTGATGGATGTGGTGAACCGAGTGTGGCTGGATCTGAAATACCAAGGCAGGGCAAACAGGGGGAGCAGGAAAGGGGACTCTAGGTACAGTCATTCGGGGAGGGTGTTTACACTGCAGAGTTCCATTACATTTCTTTTTTTTTTTTTCAGATAGACAGTACTAGATCAATTGGGCCAAATTCTGCTGTCCCTAATTGAACAAAACTCTCACTCGAATATATCGGAGCTGCCTGCTTGAATTTGTTTGAGAAATGGAGAAAAATAGCAGAGTTTACTTCATTAATTATTCAGGACGTTTTTGATTTTAGACTTGGAGAAGGTATCTTCCTTAAATTTGGTTTAGAAGGTGTTCCAGGGTTGACTTTTTAAAAGAAAAGCTTAATAAAAATACCTTTGAAATATACATCCCTGTGGCAATGGTAACATTTTATAATTTTTTTACAATGTTAATTGTAGTGACATTCACAAAAGTCTCCATGTCTGATTCTGAATCACCCTCTTGAAACACTTCTGAGCTGAGAAGGACTTAAGAATTTCTCCCTAGAAGTCAAAATTGTTGCAATATTTATATGTTGTATTCTTGTGTACTCTTAAGAAGAAAAATAATAAGAGGTGGGGAGAGTTTAAGTGGGAATTGGTTGTCGTGATACCACATCTGAAAATACACGCAGACTAGCAGATTATTCCCTGTCTTAAAAATCAAGTCTCTCTAACTTCCCATTTAAATGAGCAAAATTTGGTTTGCAGTTTGCTTTGGGTAATGAAAGAGATTTTTTTTGTTGTTGTTGTTTGTTTCTACTTTTGGTGCAGTGGTCCTCTGGAAAGTTAGAAACAGCGCCCTGGGGCTCAGCGAAGTGGAGGGTGTATAATTATATGGGAAGGCTCCATAGCATCAGTGAATTAGCATTAGCAGCTGAGTGAGTTTGTTAAGATGTAGAGATGGCATTATGGAAATCAATAAAATGCTGATTTCTTTTTCTTATTGCAGATTCCATGTTTAAAAGGGAAAAGATGCTATTTCTCTGTCTGCCTCTCGTAGGCTTGCCAAACCATTAGTTGATTTGGAAAGGCAGATTTTTCTGTTCCAGCAATCAGTAGTCAGGTTTGTTTTGTTTGGCTTTTTTTAAACTCTTTTAAATCTTTATTTATTAGATTGTCTTCCAGAAATCACACTAACATCCTGGCCTGCAAGCAGCTTCACGTGTGTCTGTTTGTCAGCAGAGGCAAAAGGGAAGGTCACTTATTTTTCTTATGACATGCTGCTGTGGCATTGTTTGTTGTAGCCCAAATGCTCTGTGTTCCTGGTGTTCCTGTTTCTGCTTTAAATAAAATTCTCCCAAGGATTTGGATGATACTGGTGCTGAAATCCACATCCAAAATAAAAGAGAAATAGTGACCTTAACTGTTTTCAGGGGTGTGTGGGTCAGGAGGAATGATATTAAGCACTCAAAGATGTGTAATATGCATTGGCCTTTATTTCTTTGTCTCAAAGCTTCTCCTGCTTTTATACCAGAGAGACAAGTACCCAGATCATTCATCACACTGAGCTCTTACAGAGACATGACAGACCAACAGCCTTATGTTGCATGCTGTGGAACATGCACGATGCATTAGGTCCTGATGATCTATATAAAACATTTTAATTGGGAGGAGCTGTAAATGGGAACGGCTGTCTCCTAATCCAAGGGCTTTGCTTTTTCTTCTCTTCTCCCTGATTGAAATTAAACTTAAGTTCGTGACCAAATTATTCTGTTTTAATGTAGCTGTATGCTATGACTCCTGATGAAATTATTCATTCAAGGTATGTTTTGGGGGACCCCTCTGTGCCTTTGTGGTGGATGCTGATTTGGTGGACTTTCTGGAGCTAAGAAGGTCCAATATGTGACATGTTCTGTGACACGTGAGCAGCCTGTGTAACAGAGTTTGGATAGCATGAGGCTTGTGGAGCATGTTCTTGTATGAAGAGAAACAGTCCAAAATGCTGGGTGTATGATGCAGGCAACACTAAAGGACTAAACACTAAAATGGAAAATTAATACTGTGGTTCATGTTGACATTTCAGAGGGAATTCTGATGGAGGTGTTGTCCCAGCAAAGGTAACACAGATAAAATAGCAGCCTTGCTCTTATCACTTTGGTAACCCAAACCTGTTTGCTGGTAAACTGGTAAAATTATGTTTATAGTCTCCCCATGCTTTGTTTCTGCTAATCTCTAATTAAGTAGATCCAGGGAAGGCCAGCATGGTGCTTTTAGTGCTCAACTACAGCTTAGAAATGACACTCTGCTTTCTAATGATTACAAGCAGGTGAAGTGACAGGAAGGGCAGAGATGTTGGAGTAATGTGATCTGCAATTAAATTCCTGATTCTCTGAAATATTTACCCATAGTTGCAGTGATCCACAGTACTTCATATCAGGCATTGCCATGTGTGTCCAGCTAAGGACAGTTAAAAAGCACAGAAAAAAGTGGGGGGAAAAAAGAAAAAAGGATAAAGAGATCTTAGCTGAACCAGAACAAAACCTCTTTAGCTCCTTCCATTTGAAACAGGGAGGAATCCCAAGAAATAACGAGGGTAAAGTCTCTCACAACTGCAAAATTACTGTAGTGACTGTGACTCTGAAAAAGCAGGTTCTAGATAGAGTAACTACAATTCCTTCTCTGTGGTCTTGTCATAACCTTGCTAATGTGGTTAAAGCATTAGTTCTGAAAACAAGTGCATTGAGAGCTTGGAGTCTTTCTCTTAAAAATGTACAAGACTATATTCATGTATTTTCTGGGGGGCAAAATAAAACACTACTTGTTGGATTACCCAATTTCAATATTGTTATTAACAAAAAGAAACGCACCCTGTTTTTCACCTGTCAGATGAAGTCAGATATTCCTGTGGATGCCTTTTTCTCTTTTATCTTTTTCTGGTTTTTTGTTTCCTTCCTTCTAAGAACCTTTCCATCATCTGCTTTCATACTTTCTGCCCTACTGAATTTTGTTGTTTTGATTCCTTCCACTTCTTTCCAGATAATTTTTTTCCCAATTTGTTATCGTTCTTCCTAGCCTTAATCGACTACCAATGTTGCTGCTTGCCTGTAGAATCACAAGATCCACGTTGAGGTGTGTCATGCCAATAATATTTAGTGTCCTCTGTCCTTGGCAAGGAAAAGGTTTACACTGCTGACCTGTAGTCCGATGGAAAACGTGAAGGGAGAACCTGTTGGTTCTGAGGTGTGACTTGAATTGGTTTTGTCATCCAGAAGGAGCCAGGGCCACAGCCAGAAATTATACCCAGGTGTCACCAGCTTTCAGACACGTGCCCTGTGCTCTAGCAAAGCAGGTTTTTTGCTTCTCCTATCCTTTGCAGGGCTCACTTTCTTATCTTTTGGGTTTTTTTGGTTTTTTTTTTAGTTTGTTTTTCTGCTTTTCTTTATTTGGCTGTCTTTTCTGGTTTTGTCTTTTCTCCTCTGTAATATGTAGTAGCTACAATGACCTCTCAAACTGCATCACAGGGTGTTAAGCATAGTGTGTTTTCCCTCATCCTGTCTGGAATATTTGGCTGTTGCCAATGAAATTGAGGTCAGAATCAGGCTCTCTTGAGTGTATGTGTATATGTGCTGAAGATACCAAAATACTGTTAAAAAAGAAATCAAACAAGATTTGTAAAGTTAAAAAAGCTAATACTTGTTTTGAGGTGCAGTGTGAGAAGTAAGGTATAAAATGATATAATAAATAGAGGCAAAGATGCAGCCTTTTTCAGAGAACCTTTAAACTACTAAACCTTTTTAAAAGAACACATCAGTTCTTTGCTGAACCTGCTCAACTGAAGGAAGATGAGTGGTCCTCCTTCCTGTGAGAGGGAACAAATCTGATAGTAAATTTTCAAAACAGAGCTGAGGTCTGGTGCAGTGGGAAAATGCCCAGGAACAGGCATTCAGCCAATCCAAGGAGGCTGTTTTAACTGTCCTTTGATTTGGAATATTTTTAATTTATTCTGTTTTCAGATATTTCAGTGCAAATTCTAGAAAAGGCAGTTTGTCTTTTCAGATTGGCAGATTTTTGTAGCATGCCTATCTTGAAAAATCCAAAAGAGGGAAGAGGTAAAAAAGTAAATCTCAGATACAGTTTTCTTCTCTCCCTCCTGCCATGTTCAAAATGATATCTCATCTTGTTCTTATCCTTGTTCAGAATAAAAGCTGTGATAATCCATTTCCTTTGCTGTGATAATCCCTTGCCCAAATGTCCTCGTAGCATAATTTGATTGTGGTGCTTGGACAGCTCTCATATCACTCCTACAAAGCAACAGTAATAGTTGTTACAAACAACAATATAATCCAAGAAATCCACAGTTAAAGTGCTTACAGCAGAGACTAATTGCATTCTAGAGAGTATTACTGTATCTTCCTGGTTGGTGTTCCTCATTGGCCAAGACAGACTTGCAGATGAGGTCTTAACATATTATTTAACAAGATGGTAGTGCTCTGAGTTTAAATTGCTTGTTGTTGTGGGGTTTTTTTATTGCCCCTCCCCAGTGTGGGGTTCAGAACCTTCTTATTAGTTTTATGGGAAAGCCACAGATCCAGATTCCTTCTGGAGCTATTGCAGCATGAGGGAACAAAGTGTAGGGATTTTTTTCAAGAGCTACTGAAGTAGCCTGTGCTCCTTGCTCAAGAAAAGTTAAGAATCCTCATAATCACCGGGGCTTTTGTGTGGGTTTTGTTTTATTTTTTATTTTGCCTTTTTGCCTTTCTTTCCCACTTGAACCCTGATTCTGAAGGAGCTGGAGCAATTACCCAGGCTATCTTACATCTTCCCGTTCAGAAGAGGATGGAGTGGGAAAGAAGGTCTGCATTGGACTTCAGGTATTCTCTCCAGCCCCTTGGCCACCCCTAAGTCACACTACTTCAACGTGAAAAACAGCAGAGGAAGAATTCCTGCTTGAACACTTTTTCCTGGCTTTAATGAGAGATTTTTACAAAGAGAAGAAATAGTGTAGGTGAATGCATCTAGCACCCTTTAGGAAAGGGTCACCACCACAGGGATGCTGCTGAAAAAGGATGCCAAATCCTCCCAGACTCTGTACCAGGCTCTTTGAAAGGCTTTTATGAAATAAAGAAGCTACAGAGCCAGTGTGTATGTATATTTCTGAAGGTTATGCTGGATTTCTGCCATGCCACAAACCCTGATTAGAATAATTTATAATAAAAAGTGAGCCATGGATTCCAGAAATGGATAATGTGATGGGGGAAAGAGGGAGGTGAGTAGCAGAGAAAGCAAATGTGAAGGTTTTCCTGGTCTGTAGATGCACCCCAAAGTGTGAATTTACTGCCACTGTCTGTAGGAAGAAGCTGCAGTCCTAATTTCTGATGTCAGAGATGACTGTTATATGCTTGGCTTAATACACATACTGTGCACTGCTGTTTGTTTATTTATTTGCAGTAGGACTCGGGATATTTCAGGTACTTTCCAGGTGCTTACAGATAATTTCTGCTCCAAGGACTTCACAAATCAGAGAGGCCAGAGGAAAGTAAATGGGTGGGAATTGAGTGCTGAGAAGCAGAAGGAGATTCACAGGATGCCCTTGAGAGCAGTGCAAGCGTGTGGCAGAGGTGCTGTGCAGGTAAGAGGGGGAGGAGGATGCCTGCAGTGGCCTCCAGGAAAGAAACAGGCACTTGGTGTGTCTGGAAAGAGAAGAGATCCTTTTGCTTTTCTTCTGCATTGCAAGTCAGTCTGTGGTCAGTTTAGAGCTCCCAGCTGCTGATGTCTCTCTTGGATCCTTTCCCCTGTATTTGTGTTTGTGTGATGTGGTGGCTTTGTGAGTGGAGTTATTCTGTGTTCTGTGCAGAGGAGTGCTGTGAAAATGGGAGAGCTGGGGAACGAGGCACATGAGGTGTGTGCATGCAATATGAGGCTTGGCATGGCCAGGGAGAAGTAGCATTGGGGTTTTGCACAAGCATTCTTTGGGGCACAAAGTGTCATCATCTTCAGTTCATTTTTTTCTTTTTCCTGTGATTAAGGCCCTGAGCATGCCTGTAATGCAAAACAGAAAACATAAAGAAAATGTTTTCTCTTCAGCCATCATTCTAGCATGCTTATGTGTGTATGAATCATTCCTCCTCCATCTGGAAGGATGAGATGGAGAGCTCTTTTCTAAGGAGGTATCTAAAGTACATCCTCATAGCAGCCAGCAATTGGCATGACAAAAGGGTTATAGCAAGTGGCTGGCACTTTTCCCATCCATCTTGCCACTGGAAACATGATGCTTTTGCAATGTGCTTGTTCTGCAGGCACCAGTGTGCAGAGCCAGTCCTTGGGACATGCAAACAGAGAAGTTGCATGTTGTTGGCCTTTGTTTGTGGCACCTCCTCAGCAGCCCAAAAACTGGGAAGAGGAAAGAACACTGATAAACTGTTTTCCTTGATTTAAGCATGATGTGGAGTGGATGGAAACAGTGGGGTACTCGTGGGACATCCCCAGGTGTGGGAAGGTGGGCAGCAAGGCATCTGGCACTGCCAGGGTAACATCAAGTGTGGGAGAAGACTTTGTTTTGCCTCTAACCTTGTATGCTTTGCACAGAACAAGGAAAAATATAGCACTATTGAGTGCACAAGGAAAAAAGTCTGGTTTCTAAAGTTGTCATCTGTTGTTCATGTAAACTGTCTTTTATGTATTTTGTCTTTCACTTGATTTGCAAGAAGGCCAAGCCCTGAATCAATTAATTTAGTCTTAAGTGCTTCTGTGATGTCAAGGAAAGGTTTTATTGGTCTTTTTTTTGGTAGAGGGGTGTTTAATGTGGTGTCAGAACAGGCAGTAGAAAGACGGGCCCCTAAATCTCAGTGCTATGCTTTAGCAACTCTATTGTTACCTTTCTCTTTTGCTGACCATGACTGGGAATGTCCTTGTCCTGCCAGCAGTGGCCAGCTCTGTATGTAATTCAAACCTAAATGTAGAAACTGGGTATTCTTCTGCTGCAGCTCCTTAGGGCACTCTTGAAACTCACCAAATGCATGCCCGTGGGGTTGGACATGTCTTTGCTGCTTCCTTCTTTTGAAGGGTGGTTGGAAGTGAGGTGGGAGAGTCCAGGATTCATTGCCTGCCCTCAGGGTCTTTGATGCAGTAATGAGCTTGTGTTTTGGACCAGTTGATCTCAGAGCTGGCACCAATGGCTTTTCCTCCCTGGGAGAGCCTCTCTGCCCCCCATTCCTGCTCTGCTTTTTAACCAGTGTCTGTTCAGCAAGGCAGGCTCATTTCTGCTGCAGGAGCTGGGATTCATCTCTCCACCTCACACAGGATAGTCTGGAGGTTTAGGGCACTGCTCCTGCAAGACCTCAGCTGACTTGGATGGCAGTGGGAATGGCAGGGAGGAAATCACCAGCCTGTCTTACTGGAGAGCCCCAAGTCCTGCTCTGCTGCATGGAGAATGCAGGCTGCTTAGTGCCTTGTGTATGAAGCACTTCAGCTTTTTGAAGGACAGGTTCCTGTCAGTGCATGGATGGAGAAACCTCCTTTCTGCTTCTTTGCAAAGGGTGGGTTCGAGATGCAGCCCTGTTCTTGGCATCTCTTATGAGCTGGCTCTGCACAGTGACATGCTGACCTCAGGAGTTCAAAGTACTGTCCTGTTCCTTGGCATACTCTGAATTTGGGGTAGAGGGAGATGGCTGTAGGCTTCCTCCAGCAGGGCTCCTCTTCTGAGGTGAGACCTCCCTTTCCTTTGGAGCTGGTGTGACTGCAGGCAGGGACTGTGAAACCCTCCCATGCCACTGAAGCTCAACACTGTGTATCTGTCTGCTGCCTCCCAAAGTGCTTTTGGGGGGCTGCTCTGGATCTGGGATGTGAAATGTTGTCCTAGAAAGCCACTCTGCCCTGGAGAGTGAAGTACTCTTGTGTATTAGGGCACAGTGTTGGACTTTGTATCTGGGAAGAGCTTTTCTTTCACTATGTCTCAAGCTTCTGTGTTTATCTTTTTTCTGATACATGGTAGCCTGGAGAAGACCCTTCAGGCAAGGATGCTTTGTTACTTTCTTTAGCTTCATAATTGCTGTTTATAGTATAGTGCAATAAACACAATTAGCATTTTTGGCTTATTTCAGGGTGTGTGCTTGCATGTGAAAAGGATTGGATATGATAACTCTGCCATCTTTCTTACCTGTGCCTGAGATATTATCTGATTATGATCTTTCCTGATACATAACAGCTTTGGAAAGGAAGTAACACTCCCTATACTTTTGGAAACATTTCAGTAGCTTGACTTCAGTATCCATTACAGTGGTAACAGGGATGAGGGGTGTTATGTTCAGTCTCTTGCTTTGAAAACTGACTTCTGCATCCTGCAGAGCACAGTCAGCAGGTGGAGGATGTTCACATTGCACACTTCACCTGCAGTGTCCAGTTGGAACACACTCCATGTGTATAAATTCAGCTTTGCTTTTCTCTGTGTTGTGGATCAGGGTTTACAGTCTGAGGACCCCTGAGGCAGAAGAATTGCTCTGCCATGTGCGTGTGTGAGTGCCCTCAGCAGGTAGTTTGTCCTGTAAAGGGTTCAGTATTTTCTAGCCCGAGTCAGCTGGGGGTATTTCCACCTGTTGAGAGGCTGAAGACCAGGTTCCCATGGCCTAAATTGTGCCTAAGGCATAGGAGTCAGATGGAAGGAAATCAAAGATACAGTGACTTAGATGCAATTTAGCACATGTGGGTCTGGCTCCTCCTCTCCAGGAATACCAGTGTGCCAGAAGCATCTGATGTAGGAAGCTGCTAGGAACAGGCCAGGCCAGTGACCACATTTCACTTTCCAAAGTATTTCTAAACATCCCGAACTAGACTTTGCACCTTTAAGCAATTTGAATTCTCAAGCCAATCCCTTCAATGTTAGGCAGAGCAAAGAACCTGATCCAGGCAGGAAATGACCTGACATCTCACTTTACCCTCTGGAGAGTAAGTGGAGGGGTGGGGGAGAGGCTTGGAGCTGTGCTAGTACATGTGTTGTTTTCTGCCTCTGGGGATTTTTGTTGTGCATTCTCTTGTTTTTCCATCTTGCACAAACTCTGAAAGCTTGTGTTGCAGCTGTGGCCTGGAAGGAGCAGTCAATGCTCTGTTACCCATCAGCACCAAACAGACCTGGTGATGAATGAGGGGGAATTTTGGGCTCTCAGGGATGCTGAGGTTGCTTTGCAGCCTTCTGAGGGTGCTGGGCTGTGGGGGGCTGAGCCCTCTCAGGCTTCCTTGTGGCCACAAAGAGTGTGATCTCTCACTGTGTTGGCCCTGGTAATCTCTGACTATCAGTCATCCTCTTCTTCTTTGCAAGAACTTTTGACTTAATGAGAGATACATCAGCTTGAGTAACTCCTATTTGAAGATATTAAGCTCTGTGAATATTGTAGAATATGGTATCCTAAGCTTTTGAGCACTTCTGAGTGTAATGCAATGCTGTTCTTGGAATGATTTGTTTCAACTATAGGGCCAGTTTAAATAGAACTATTTAAGTATATGTTGCTGCTCATCATACGTCAAAAAGTGAAGTTCAGTGAATAATGAGTTACCACAGGGCATTACAATGAGATAAGAACTCATCATAGCTGTGCAATAAATGGCAATGTCATTAAAAGAAAAAAAGAAGACTTTTTGTCTATAAGTTTAATTAGAAAAGCCAGAAATCTTAAGTGGAGATTTTTAGCATGCTGACCAACTGAAATATATTGTAATAAGAGCAAATTTATGTGTGCAGAGAGGGTGTCCAAGGTTTTGATTGCTGCATGAGACACGTGGCTTTGGGGTATTTTCCTATGTATGCCTTTTGTGCAGGTAAGTGACAGTACCTGATTTCTGGTCCTGGAGGGAAAATGTACTACCTTATTATGGAGCAGCTTTCCAAGATGCAGCAGTTGTCATTAAAACTCAACAGTAGACCACGGAGCTGAATTTGGCAGGTGGGGACTTTTTTTTCCCCCTAAACTTTTAATGGCAATGACTTGTAGTTATGTGATGCTGTAGTTTTAAAGTGTGCAAGGCAGTTTGGCTCATTTATGTTCTCATTCAATGTGCACACAGAAGCAGCTGCTTCCTGGGATTGCTGAAATATGGAATAGGGTGAGGATGGCCAGGCCTTGGTGTGTACAGGGATATCAGGCACTCCCTCTTTCACTGAGTTGTGCAGCAAAGCCACTATGCTCAAATTTCCCTGTCTGCAGAATGTGGCTCCACCCTGCAGTTTATAAAATATTTTAAATAAAAAAATTTAAGGGGAATGATGTGCAAGATCCATGTCACTTTTCTTCCCTTTGTGGTGCTTAGTTTAAGTTATTGCTTTTAGCAAGTTAAATCATTGTACCACAGTGGTCTCAGGGATAGTTAAGCAGGACACCATGATCTGCCCATCTGCAGCAGCTCTGCTGGAAAGGTCTCATCTGCAGGAGCCCTTGTTTGCTCTTAAGGATGAAATGCAATTGAGCATCTGGTGAAGTCTGCTCTATGGTAGAAATTAATTATAAATATAGACCTGGCGATTTTTTAATCATTAGTCTTAAATTGATTATTTCCTACCAGTTGTAGGACTCCAAAGAACTGCTTTTTCTTCCATAAGAAAAATATCCTTTCAGTGGGCAAATGCAATGCTGCAGGTAAGATGTGGCAACAATAATGCATGAAGAGCAGTGTGAGGAAAAAGACAACCTCCTGCTCTGTGGTGTTCCTGATTTATTTTCCCCCTAATTACATGGAGTTGGAAGAGTGAGCTGGTAGGATATGGATGTTGCCATCCAATAATAAGAGTTGTGGTCATGGGTGCCATGCAAGCATGAAGCTTCAAGAGATTATGATGTGTTTTGGGGGACAGACCAGCAATAATTCAGGCCTGCATATGGCTCTCTCTGGTAGAAGGGTAAGCTAAGGGAATGTCTGCAAAGCTAGTGCCCAAAGCTGGAATTGTGCTCCCTATTCCAGTTAAACCAATATGTAAACAAAGCAGTTCACTTGATGTTCCCATTAATTTGCACTGCTTACCTTTCCAGTTTTTCTAGCTTGTGATTTGAGCAGAATGAGCCAGTAGGAAAAATGACAGTCTGAAACTGGCTTAGCTTGTCTCTGGCTCTCCCCAGAAAGCCAGTTCCTTTTCTACCACCAAAATAGGGCTTGGTTCCATAGCTATTGTTCAGGACACCTGAGACAGCAAGATCGTCTGCCACTGCCTAGAAAAGGACAGCAAGGGAAAACTTTCAATCCTTTGCCAGCTCCTTCTGCATCTTTCTACCTGCTAAGACCTTTCTCCACTGTACAAATGGTGTAGCAGCTGTGGCTTGAAAATCCCTGGGGCTTTCCCCTCACCCTGGGGTATTTAACTGTGTCCAGCCCTGGCACCTTTACAGGCACAGGCAGCAGAAGCTGTGTGTGGGGCCAGTGTCACTTCTGTGCTGAGCACACTGCTCTGCCTGTGCCTCCTTCCAGCACAGCCACACAAAGCAGGCTGGCCTCTGGGAAGACAAGTTGTGCCATTTTTCTGACTTGAGGTTGAGCCTCTTGTCCCTGAAGAAGGGAATACCATGAAGAAGCTTTTGGTTTTTAATGGGGAACCAAAACTTGGGTTACTGAGGGATCTCTGGGAGCAGTTAAAGTAGGTTTTCCCACTGTGTGTGTGAGAGGGAATGGCAAGGAGAAGGAGACTGGATACTCAGTACAGCATTTAATTTGATTGTGTAACTCCAGTGTAACGTGCTCATGACGTGTGTTTCTGACTTCACCAAGAGCCACTGAAGGTGCAAAGCCCCCCCGTGTCCTCTCTGTTCCAGGAAGTCCAGACAAGCTTCTGGCTAAGCAGTCAACAAGTCCACAGAGTCCTTTTGGTGTTTTGATGCCTGTGGAAAGAATAGTTGGCAGTAGAAGTAATTTTCTGGCTTTTGTTGCTGACTGTGACAAAAAAGAAAGTCAGCTTTCTTGATCTGCAATGATGCCAAGGCTGGAGAATGCAGCCAGTGGTCTTTGGAAAGAGATTTTATTGGTATTAAAGTAGATCCCTTCCATGGGATCTGGTTGAATTCAGAGGTCTGCAGCTGAGATCTGAGCTCTGCCTTCTGGTCAGGCTCACTTCACCATCCATTTTTATATGGCTCTGCATGGGGCAGTAGTAGATATTTTGATGTTCTATATTCTCACACATCACTCCATGCTTTGCTATGCTGCCTCTGTATCAGTGGATACAGTTGGAATGCTTGCCTACAGAAAGTGTTTCCTTTTTTCCCTTGATATTGCTGGAAGCCATTCTCAAGTACGTTTTGCCAGACAAAATAAAGTGAAACCTGTGAATCCCAAACCCCAAGATTTACTGTAGGCTCCAATGGGAGAAATGAAGCAGATTGCAAACTCCCAGAAAGTTGTTTGAATGCTCTGTGAGGAATACCACACAAAACAGGGATATTCTTGCTTGTTTAGAGAGCACAAGAGATCAGCTGAGACCATTTTCTCTAGCCTTATGTAGCAGTGTAAAAATAATTCATGGGAATTTTATTTTTGACTAGTTAGCAAGTTGAGGAGTAGCAATAGAAGTTACTACAGCCATGATTAACTGTGTTGCTTTTGATCTTGTGGCTGAATCAAAAATGTGGATTGGTTTGACCTGA
Organism: Leptocoma aspasia; assembly: GCA_013399835.1. Lineage (NCBI taxonomy): Eukaryota > Metazoa > Chordata > Aves > Passeriformes > Nectariniidae > Leptocoma > Leptocoma aspasia. The sequence goes on from VXAX01007704.1 coordinate 687,382, forward strand.
AACATGAAATTAGTTTTGTTAACATGAAAAATTAAGGTTTTGGCAAATCCTAAACCCAAGTATTTTGGATTGTCTAAAGTCCTTTAGGTTAAGGAGTGATTGAAAACAGTTTTCTAGTTTCAGTGGAGCAAGAATCTTTGTGGCTGTTCACTGAATTCAGATTGATTTCAGTCCTCTTGAATCCACATTTTGCTGAATATAACATGGGAGAGGGAAGGGGAGCTGCAGTCCCCCCCAGAGTATCTCCTGTATCATGGGAATGGAATCACAACTGTTCATCTCCCTTTTTCAAAGCAGTGCTGCACACATCTCTGTGCTAGTCATCCAGACCAAAAAACTTCCCAGCACTGATAACAGACAGACAAAACTGAAAGTCTGTCACAGTGAGAAACAGAGCTTTTTTTTTTTTTTTTTTCCCAAAAGAGCAGTGTGCATGTAGAAGGCAAGTGAAAATCATTCCCTAATGAAAAAGCAGTAAAATTGCTGAAGAGCACAGCTAAACAAAGGTCAAACTGCAGTCTGAATGGAGACAGAGGCTAAACCTCTTTGCAGTACATACAGAATGCAGTATGAAATGTTGGTAATCAGCCCCAGGAATATTACCATGCATAGATAATACATATATGTGTTAATCATACATGCAATCATGCTTTTTGGAAGCCTGTCATCAGAACGGATTGCAAAGCATGGAATGCACACAGGAGTTCGGAAAGATGGAGCTGCAGAACATAATACCAAGGTCACCACAGAAACAGCATTTTTTTTTCAAGAACATGAGAAAGATGTCAAGGAATAGTGGATTAAGGAGGTTGTGTGAGATACTGATCCAGGTCCTGGCATTCTAACAGCATGTGTGATCCATGCTGCATCCCCCTTTTCCCTGAGATATGAAGGAAAAGGTGAAAGTGTTCAAAGTAAGGGTTGACAATTCAATATAATTATCAACCAGGTTATTAGCATATGGTTCTGGTGTACAGAAATAAATGTTATTTTGAACTGTTGTCTGTATATAGAAGGTCTAGATGAGGCCACCTTGAGAATGTGGTTACATGGGGAAGGTACAGAGATGAGGAGGCTTCCAAAAGAGGAAATTGTGTCTAGACTTCAAAATGCCAGTTCTCAGTTTTGTTTTAGGTGGTGATATCCTGTCTGGTGTCTTTGAGGAGAAATAATTGAGAGGAAACAGTCAGTGACACGTAAGGAGGTGCTATGTATCATTTCAGAGTAAAAGTTCCTAAACTTTTATATTGAAAATTGTCACCAACCCTCAAAATTTGTCACACTAGAAAGGCAGCATGTATTTTATTGTCTGATAGAGTTTCAATTTAATACCACTGGCCAGCAGTGATGGAAAGTGTTCTTGTGAAGGCTAAAAAGGTCTTGACTAACTTGCATGCTGTAGTCAGTGTGCCTTCTTCATAAATTTTTACGTTAAAGGTTAAATATTTTGGTTTCTTTCATTTTTTAGCTGTCTTGGGGGTTGGAATGGATATGCTGATTCTCAGCTTGGTGCTTTATAGTTAGCTTGATAAATGTAAGTAAAATATAGAACATTGGACCTACAGAGTAAAGGTCACTGTTTTGATAGCTCAAATTAAGTTTCCCCACTTTTGTGTATTTTCTATGTGCACTGCACTTCTGATGTTGAGAGGGGGGATCTCAAACTCAATACTTCCCTAAATGAAGAGGAAAATAATTATTTATGTTGTTCGTGGTTAACCTACAGAGCAGTATTAATGGTCTGCAAAGCCTCTTCAGATAATTGACTCAGTAGAAACTTTTGAAAAATTATTTAAACTTGAAAGAAAAGTTCCATGGGAAGAGAGGACAAGATGGAGTTAAAATCATCAGCAGGGTGAGTTGGTGTGTAGGTGAAGATCCTTTTGCAATACATTCATGGGAAGTAAGGAGGCAGAGGAGTGTGTGTTTAGGTGCTAAGGGGAAGAAGCCATAAAGTGCAACCAAAAATCTTCAGTACAGTTAATTCTTTCACTCAGATGACAGTGGCAGTCCACGCTTCGGTGCAAATACTGGAAACTTCACCTGAGGTGCCAATAATTGCTTTTTGTATTCCTCAAATTCAAATATGCTGGAGTGTTTTCCCAGGCAGAAATGACAGTGTAATACTTAAAAACTTGAAATGGAACCTTACAGCCATTGAGATAATTACATTTGTGCCATATAAAAGTTGTGCTTGAAAACAGGATTTGATGCCATTGTGTAATGTGTTCCTTTACAGAGAATAATGTAAATGAACAAAAGTTACAGAAGTCGCACATGGTTGGATTTCTTATTTCTTCTTTTTAGTGTTTTTTTTTGTTTGTTTTTCCTCTGTACTATTCATGATTTAGAATATTTTGATACAGAAAATTCAGTACTTGTACTTATACCTGATGCAGGGCTTTCATAGTCTTAGAAGAGAAAGGCAGTGAAGTTACTCTGAAAGCTTATATAGTCCTTGTAAAACTTGGCTATTTCTTCTATTCTGTCAAGTATTTAAATTTTATGGATGGACAGGCATCAGGGTTTTTTTGAATTATTTGACTGTGTAAACTTCTTTGCAGGGATTTTAGGGGTATCCTAAGCTTTTAATTATGTTTTTATCCATACTGTGATACTCTTACAAGAAAACTGGCAGTGTTTCCCTCTCTGTGCTTTTCTATTTCCCAGAGAAGATGAAGTGCTGTATGTTTTTTCTTCTGTCGTTTTTATTTCTGCTATCTCAGTGGGAAATAAAAGCCACTTTTCCCCCACATTTGTGTGTGCCCACAAGCAGACACGCGTGCACACCCTTCGCGTGCACGCAAGCACACACAAGGAATTCTTGCTTGTGCACAGCCAAAAGAGGCTGGACTCTGCTGTCTTCAGCTCAGTGGAAATTGGCACCATCCCATCTCCAGTAAACAACAGCCTGACGTCAGCTCTGATAGCAGCAGAACTTGAGAGATTTTTCAACTGGCCGAGCTGTTGAAAGGCTATCGCTGCCTTTGATAATCTCTGGCTGCACTTGAGAGGGTTTGGTGCAAAGGTGGGGGGAGGAACGGTTGGTTAATGACAGAAATAATAGAGCAATTCCTGATAACTTCATCCGAGGTGGAGAGGTGGTTTCTAAATCTTACACCAAAGGGTATTCTGATTCCCAGCTCATCAGCTGCAGTCATTCTCTCCAGGTTCTGAAATCCTGGCTGCTCTGTAGAATTCACATTCGTGCCCTGTTGGAAGTTGGAGAACAATTAAAGTGCTGTAGAACAGTCAATCAAGCAGAGGATGAAATTTGACTTTTGTAATGTGTTGAATTAAGCACTTCTATTATGATTTCAATTCCTGATGTTTGCTTTATTCAGTTGTAGATGTAGTTCAGAGAACCTGAGCCAGGCAATGCTAAGATTTTTGCAGGTTTCTGTATATTCCATTTCTATTAGTGGGATATATGTCATTGAGGTGGCCACAACACCCAGAAAAGGTTTATTGAAAGATACTTGGTTATTCATCATTATCAAATTAAGCTAGAATAAAGGGACCATTTTGTGGTACTGGTTTCAGAAAAGTAGCTGTTTTCCTGAAATGCTACAAACTCCTTGGCTGCAAAGTTAGTGAAGACTGTTGCATTTCTGAAACAGAGCCACTATGACTTAAATTTAATTACAGCTGGTTCTCCTCATAACCCAACAGTTGAAAGAGACTTTTCTATTGTTCAGTACTACTGCTGAAAACACATTTCCATTATGAACGTAGAGTCCTCCTATGCCAAAATCAACAGTTAAAAATGAATGGTTTGCTCTGGTAACAGGAAAAACAAACATGAAAATCATTGTGTTGTGTGACAGAAAATCAGAATGTTAAAGTAAAAGAAGTTGATAAACCTACCAGAATAACTATCTGATGGGCTGTTCTTGAATCCAAGACACTTCCAAGCAAGTATTTCAAGGACATAAATAACAGCACATCAACTTCTGCTTTGTTTCATGTATGGCTGCAAAGATAGCAAAAAGTTCATGTTCCATTTAGGTCCTGTCACCAGGGATTTAAGAGTTTTGTGAAACCCTGGAAAGGAATGTGAATATCTGCCAATATTAACATTTTCTAATGTACACATTTTTACATCTGCTTTTAGGGTACATTCAGACTAGGTTAATCATAAAATCTGTCTTAGCAGGGAGAGACAAGAATGCAAGAGGGAAAGAAAAATTGGACTCTTTCTAGGACTGTGTCTGTCCTGTTGGTAGTTTTTAAGCCTTTTTAAACCTTTAACCAAATCTGATGGGGATGCACAAGTCTCAAAAGTTCACAGCTTCTGTGAAAATGGGCAAGAAAGCAAGGACCTGTCTGAGCCTACACTTGTTGGTGAATTCATAATCATCAAAAGCAGGTATGGGGTAGATCTGTGTATCTCATAATGATACAACTGGGATTGCTGATCTTGCAGAGGGGAAAAATGGGTGAGCAGCAGGTCTTTAAAAACCAGGGAAGTCCTGGCTTTCTGTGAATCTGGCTGTCCTTGGAGACTCGTGTGGCTGCTTGGCATCCTGCTCCCCAGAGGGGCTGGCATGTGGCAGGGCCTGACAGCACTTGATTGATGAGAAAAGCCCAGGACAGTTTTAGAAGAGACCAAAAGCCAAGCTGTCAGAAAGCTTGTGGTTGAGAGCTTGCAGTAGCAGAATAGTTGACAGCTCAGGTAAGGAATTTGTTCAAGAGAAGTTGGCTGGAGCAAAACTCTCAGACTCCTTACACTTCAGGGCTCACATGCAGCTCCAGTATCACAGCTTTGGCCCTGTGCAAACCTGGACTTGCCAGTATGTAGGAGAAGGGCTCTTCAGCTGTCTTTCCTAGGCAGGTGTGACACAGGCTGGGCAGCATGACCTGTGTACAAACCTTGGAACAGGTTGCCTTGGGTCTGTTTCTGACCCCTTTCCTTCTCTGTGTCTGGTGGCAGGCTCTGAGACAATGCCTGCCTCCTTTCCTGGGCTTGTGCCTGCGGAGGGAAAACTGGGATTTGTAGCCCTGTGAAATTTTTACAGTTGCTGTGGCTGAGCAGGGGTCTCATCCTAGGTCACTTCAGCAGTACTGAGTACTTGTCACAACCCTGAGCAGAACTTCCCCTTCTGAAAACCAAACCAGCAGCTCACAAGGGTAGTTAATCTCTCGGCTGCAGCCTCTCTGAAGATGATGTTAGGCCATAACTGGGAGGAGATGTGCAGTAGGAAAGGTCCTTTATGCTGGTTTTTGTCTTTTTTTTCCCCCTTGCCTTCCTTTACTGTCTCTCATCTTGTTTAACCAGCCTGCTGCTGCTCTAAATAGGGAGATAAGGTGGTGGGAAAGGTCTGTAGTTTCTCTCTGCCTCCAAGTGGGGAACATTTGCATTTGCTGCCGGTGGTAAGAGTTAGCCAGAGCTTCTCACACTAGCCTTGACCTAACCCAGAAGCCAGAGACATGTTGTAGCATGTTTCCTCTTGCTGGAAACCTGGAGAATGTCCTTTGGGATACTCAGCCCTGCTTGTCTCCAAATGTAACAAAGTCTGCTGGATGGCTGTTGAGGTTATGGTTCACTCTGTATCAAGAGAAGTTACACTTGGCTTTAGAGAGGCTAGGTATCCAATAATATGAATTTTTATTCAGTTGAAAAAGATCATGAATTTGCTTTTGGTTTTATGGAAAAAGCCGTAAAAAGGCTCCCAAATAGGCTGGTTTGCTATCAAGGTGTAATTTTGGAACGGCTTTGTCATGCATCTTAAAAGGAATTATCCTTCCCCAAAGATTCAGAAACATCTTGTGGTCAGCCCCTTCAAAGTAACATTGCAAGGCTGCTAAAGAAATGATGCTGAGGGCATCCTTTTGCTCTTAGATGATTTTGGATCCTTGCAGGTTGATATTTTCACAATTTTTGTTTAACATAAAGGGCTAAAAAAACCAAAAGAAAAGTAGTAAAGCTGAAGTTCTTATTTAATGGCTTCTCAGTACTTGGAAACGCTGCATGCTCCTGCCCTTGCCCCTTCTGTGCTCCTGAAATGTTACAACTTTTCTGAAAAGTAGGGAATAATGGTAAGGATGGCTTCTGCCCATGCTTGATCACAATATGAGATGCAATGCACAAATAGCTCTGGGCAAGACCGATGGAGGGAGGATTCTTACCAGCCTCTGCCACTGGAGCCTTGCAAGAGCTGCTCCCAAACCTGTTGTGTGTCTGCTACAGCACACACAGCAGGGAGTTTAACAAGGCAGAGGGCAGTCCCCAGTAGATTTTGGGGATTTGGGGTTTTCTTAAGACACTTCAATGAAGTGAAGGAGCAAAATAACTTACCTAAACTCAAAAAAGCCAAGAATATTTTCCAGGCATCGTTTCCTACCTTGGCCAGGTCCTCACATCTTACTGGTACGAAACATGGGTGTCCAGCTGAAGAGACCAGCAAGAGCAAAAAGGAGGGAGGCACAGTGATCCTGTTTCACAGCTTAGAGATAGCCACCATAGCTTGCTCCTTCCTTTTTTTATTCTCTCTGATTATTTCTCCCCAGTGGGCAGGGAGTCCTGTGGAGCAGTGATGCCTTCACGTCCTCCCTTGCTGATGTCTCATTGAATGGGAGACCCATCCCACCCAGAGGGATCCCGAAGTTCCCCACAGACATTTCGTTGGACTGGAAAGGTTCTCCTTCTCGTTTGGTCATTTTAAGGGTGGTGTCAAGCACAGGAAATGTACTGATTTCTTCTTGTTGGCAATGCCATGAAAGCCCAGTATGGAGGAAGAAATCAAGAAAACCAGAGCAGGGGGTGGGGTAGACTGATGGGCAGGAGAAATTGGACTTGTATGGGTCTACACTGAGCAGAACAGGGATTTGTGTGGTGTTTGGACAGTTGGGTAAAAATGCACAGCCCTCTCTTCAGCTCCATGGTACTGCTGGTCCCTGTTGAGACCCCCCCGAGTTTTACCTGTGCAAATTCCTTGTGGATTTTTTTTCTTTTTACCTGAAATAAAATAGCACGATTTGGGGGGAAAAAAAAGGCACCAAAAAACCCATTAAAAACCCCAAAAACCACACCCCAACACACACACACCCCAAAAAAAAGTTCTTGCAACTGAAATGTTTGTTTCTACCACTAAAAGCTCGTTTTTCTCATTATTACAATAACGCGTTGATTTGAAATGGCTGAGTGGCTTTAATTATAATACAGATTTTATTTTCCTTTTTGGTAGCAATAAGAGTCAAGCAATGGCATGCCGACAAAGAGAGCTTTGAAGGAGCAGCAATCCCGAGAGGTGCCGTCCTGCTCCCTCCCCCCATCTCCCAACTCCCGACAAAGAAAACAAGTCGCTGCCTCTTCAAGACTTTTCTTGTCCTTTCTGTTCGTGACAGGCGTAAGTGTTAGTAACATCTGCTGGCCCCAGCTCGCTTCCTCCTGCTGTGCCGGGCTCTGGCAGGGCCGTGCGGAGGAGCCAGGAGCCTGTGCCAAGCACGGAGCGTGGCTTTGCTGAGCCGGGACTGAATTGAGAGGAGCTCCGTGCACCTGGCAGGCTCTGCTCGGCTCCTCCTGCCTCCTCCGGCCCCAGCTCGCACAACTGGAAGGCTTGTTGGCTTTTTCTCCTTGGGGATAATGGATGTTATTTTAAGCAAAATAGCCAAAGGGGATAAACAGATCAACATGTGAATCTGAAAACATCTTCTATGAGCTTTGACTTAGAAAGTTACTATAAATTAGGCGTTGCACGCCTTTTCTTTCACGATTTATTCTTTAACTTGTTTCTGCCTTTCAACAATGTTTTGTGATGGGGTTTTTAGTGGGTTTTTTCCCTTTACTCTGCCAGATTTCCTCGGTGGTGGCAGTATTTTCCAGAGCAACCTGAAGGGAGTGCATACTCCCTTAAAACTCAGGAGTGCATACTTCCAATAGACTTAATGACAGAGACCCTGACACACTTTGTGTTACACGAGTGATACAGGGGACAGACGAAGATGACATGTGTATAATTTCACAGGGACATAGAATCTTCACAGGTTTATTCCCTGCTTTATTTTGTAATTGTTTGCTTCAGAGTTGGCATGGGGTGTGCAGGGTTGAGGTACAGGGTGCTCTGCTTTATCCTCTCTTGTATGGATAATGTGGTATCAGCTTTGAAAGGCTAGCTTTCCCTTTGGATAAAATTGACAAAAAGTATTTTGGTTTTGCTTTTTTAAAGTAAGGCATAGGGTTTCTCTTCCTAAGACTGGTTGGATGAATACTTTTAATTTTTTTCATCAAATTAAAAGAAAAAAAAATTAAAGGAATATGTGGAGATTTGGTCTATTTCATGTCACCTGTGAGGTCAATGGGAAGAATTATGTGCATCTAAGAGTAAAATTTATCTCAGACTTGTCAGCTCCTAACAATTAGTGATCTTGCTACTTGCTATTAGGCTGGCAGTAATGTGATGCTGTGCTTCAGATCTGGTTTTTGGGGGATGAACGGGGAGTTCCTGAGACTATTTTATGTGCCATTTCCTGATGTGAGAATTTTTAAAGACTCTTGTAATGATTTATCTGGAGATTTTCTTCTAACAACATCAAAAGGCAGCCTGAAGTTGTGCTATCCCATACTTCACTCCAGTCAGCCTTATAGAATAATCCAGTTGTTTCTTCCTCCTGAGTACACAAAGAGTGTGTGTGGCAATGATCCTGGAGCCTGCAGGCAGAAAAGGACTTCCGTGGTTTGCTTTTGCTTTCTCTTCCTGTCCCCTCCATTTTCATATGTTTTTGAGTAGGCTGAGTTTCCAATGGACTACCTAGTGCGAGACCAGGGGAAAGTCAAACTGTATTTTGGGGCTTGTTTTGTTAGTTCTTTTGGTTTTCATATAGTGTTCTATCAAAGGCACTGTTCTTTAACATTAAAAAAAGGCCCAGTGGATGGATAAATTCAAGATGTCAGTCAATAAAAATTAAAATCTGAACTTTAGCTGTAGGAAATACTAATGAGAGAGAAGCTGAGTATGTCTCCCCCTCAGCCCTGCCCCCTGCAAAATGCCAAGCATCGTCACTCTGGCATCATTTAGAAGTAACTTTGTAGTACTTCTAAGTAGCTGAAAGTAAAAAGATTAGAAATCAGGCTGATGATACAGTTTCTTTTCAAATGCTTTCTCTAAATGTTTAATGCTGTGTCCCTGAGGAAGTCCCTTTATTAAAGCTGCGTGACTCTGAAATCACCTTGACTCTGCGGGGGCGATATTTGAGAGTTCTGGGGATTTTCCTCATCTGACTCTTAGAGTTCCCTTTTGTTGCCAGGATTAAAAAGGTTTTTTGTGAAACATGTCCCTCTCAGAGTTTGTATGATCTCCAGTCAAGTCAAATTGACAGGGGTGGCAGGAATTACCCCATGTACACTAGGTGCATAAACCAAATCATGCTATCAACTGAGACTAAGGGTTGCTGTAAACTTCTCCCAAATGATTTTGGAGCTTTTTCACAAATACTGAAGAAGAGTTTTGGTGCTTTCCGGGCACCTTTCCCCCCATGTGGCATTCATAACACTAACAAAAATAACTCAGGAGTGCATACTTCTAATAGACTTCATGACAGAGACCCTAACACACTTTGTGTTACACGAGTGATATAGGGGACAGACAAAGATGACACATTGACTCTATGATTTAGAAGGAATAAAAGGTATTTATTGATAGGAAATCACACTCTTATAGAAAGCATTGTTGAACCTAAGACCTGATTGGTCTTTAGGAAAGCTTTTTCACACAATTGGTTAAGTGGGGAACAACTCCTTCTCGTAAACATTACACACAACACTAGGTGTAAGGGATAATAATTGTTTTAATTCTTTTCTCTAAGTTTCCCAGGCTGAGCCTGGGACAAGCTATGTCTCTCTGTTACCAGAGAGTGAGAATATCTACAACTTTACACTATGGACACTTGTAGAGGGGAGCTGTTCCCCTCTCCTCTGCCACAGCCTGGCACGGGGTGGAACATGGCAGCATACAAGGCACTGGGATGAAAAGTGGGAGAAGTCCAGTAGGTCCTGTAGAAACAGTGAAGAATTTAACCCAAACAGAAGCTGATAAAGACATGAGGCTTTAGCAGTTGGCTGGCTGGGAAAGTTTCATTTCTCTGCAGAGACTGTTGGTTGTTGGCTGGTTTTTTTTCTCTCCCGAGTTACAAAAACTTGCCCATTCTTTGGTTCAACTTTCCATACTCCAGGTTTGGTTATAGGGCAGACAATGAGCCAAGGCATGAGGTGTGCAGGGTGAGGTACAGGGTGCTCTGCTTTGTCCTCTCTTGTATGGATAATGTGGTATCAGCTTTGAAAGCAGAGCTGTGTGTGTTGCATAAGGGCATCACACGTCTCCTTCAGTATCTGCTCAGAGCTGGGAGATACCCTGCTGCAGATCTGCACTGCAGCTTCCCTGGGGGTAGGCAGTCCAGGAGAGAGCAGAGCAGTGCTGCTACATCACTACCAGCTCTAGGATCTTTCCCCAGGGGCCTCTCCTTTGTGTATTAACCCAACCTGACCCTGCTTGCCTTGGAGGAGCTGCCTAGATCACAGCTAAAGGGGGTATGGCTGCAGGCATGGAAGTGTAAGGTCTCACACTGATGGTATCAATGAGCAGGAAGCCTTATACTACTCTGTGTGTTCTGAATGAATGCTGAAGCCAAAATATTCACACATTTCTTTTTTCATCTGTTACCAGTACAGCATGCTTAATAGTGATGAAAAAGAAAGGCCAAAACCCCTTAACTAAACCATTAACAAAGCATTCTTCTTAATCTATGTGGGCATAAATATGGGCAGAATACCCTTACAGGCTTCTGACTGGGTCATTCAGCCTTAAATTGAAGTGACCTCCTTCTGGGGGGATCCAAGGAACTCAAGCCTTGAATTTTTTTTCTTGCCATGATTGCTGATGATTTTTATACTGTTAGCAAGGCTTCTGGTGGGTGACATACCAAAAAGCTTGCAGTGGCAAAAATTACTGATGAATTCACTGAAGGAAAGCTGTGTGTGGAGGTTCCAAGGAGAGGAGGATGTCTTTGGATTTCTGTTATTTCAGCTTGAGCTTTGGTGTGCATTTTGTCTGGTCCTTTAAGCTGCCACTCTCTGACAGTGAATTCACATTTCAGCTTTTTTTCAGTTGATTTGATTTTGCCTAACAGGTCAAATTTTTTACTTACTTATGATCAGACAGTGCTGATGGGTTTAAGAGGGCTGATTTTAGGGTAAAACTCCAGGTATAAAGTGACTCTTTGTGTTTAGGTATACATGAGCACAGAAATATTTTTAGTGACATGTGTTCCTTCTAGTAGCACATGCTCTTCTCAAAGCTTTGGGTTTGGTTGGTTGTATATACCAAAACCACTTTCTCTTCTGTTTTCCTCTTTCTGTTCCAGAAACTGGTCAAAGATCTGTTTGATTTCAGGTTTTCTTTTTAATACATTTTTAATGGACAGATTTCAGCAGTGATTTGAAAGGCATAAATATCACAAAATTCAGTATCTGTGCATGATTTCAAACCTAAACCACGAAAAACTGAGATTTGCTTTCAGATTTGAAGAGAACTCAAACTGCAAAGTAAGGCAAAAAGAAAGCCTGGTACTTCTAATGCTGCTGAAGTTTGTGCAGTTTTTGAAGCCACCAGCTACTAAAACATGCTAATTACTCCATGGAGATGATAATGTTTTTGGGATGTCAGCTGAACAGTTGGCATGAAACCTGGGCCCTGGAAAGTCAGCTGCTGCTGACTGTAACAGAGTCAGTGTCACCTGCTGACCCTTTTTTAAAAAAGAGTTTTAGGCATGGTGTGTAAAGGGGGTAGAAGGTATTTTCCTTCCCATGACAGAAGATATGGGTGTGTGACTACAGGAGTTGCCACTGCCCAGAGGCAGAGACTTGGGGTAATTAAGCAGGAGCACAGACACCTAAAGAGGGAGAGAATTTCCAATAACTAGACCTACAAAATTAAACCAAACTGGTGATTCTAGTTTCAGGTAGTGACTGTACTGGTTTTGCCTGGCAGAGACAGTGTACACAGGGAGTTTTAGGTTATAGTGCCCACAGTAGCTTTCCAAATACCACTCAGACAGCCACAATTGATTGATTTTGTGCCTCTAATTTGGACTTCTTTTGATCAGTGGGAAAAACAGATTCCTCTAAGCCGTGGGGGCCATACCTCACCATCTTGCAGGTGTAAATAGAGCTTGGTTCTCTCCAAACTTCATTGTGAATTGTTGCAGCATGTGTGACTCATAGCCTAATTAAACAGTCTCAAAAAGAATACAATCTCAGCATTAGTTGTGTTTTTACTTAGCATATCCAAGTATTTTCTGTGTCTTGGAGAGTCAGGTATGTGGTTTTAAATCACCTGCCTGCCTGACCTTAGATTGCTAAACCACCAGTGATGTCTGTCATGAATGTGCAGGACTTGTCCTGTGAGCATGCTGGATGGCTGGTTTGGAAGGGGAAATTTCTATCAAAAAGTACACTTACGTGTTAATTGGGCCTTCACTTCTTAGGTGCACATATCTGTGTAAGTGTATGAGAAAAACCAGCTGTGGAAAATAATCTTACAGTTCTCTTTGTGGGTATAATGGAGGAAGGAAGCTTTTTAAATTTATTTTGCTTAGTAGAATAATGTAAGGAGGTTCAGCCCTGTGTTTTCAGTGAATAACTACTTGGTAGTGGAACGAAGTAATGAAAAAACATCCAGTTTTTGGGGATACTGTGCATGTGAAATAGAACATTTTTGCATACTGAGTAGGATGCTCCAAGGCATGTGTAGTCTGAGGCTTTTTTAGTTTTTTTACATATGGGCCTTGGTGAAAAGTCAGACGTGCTATAGGTAAAATTTCCATTTGTGATCCTCTTGCTTCTAACCTTGTTGAGCTCTTAGAGCTTCTGACTTGTCCCTCTGAGTCTCTGTGTGTGGTGCAGAGCTGTTTATGCATCTCACACTCCTGTTTGCTCACCAAAAGCCATCTGATGCCCACAGAGGTATCTTTCCAGGCCAGGGTGCTCTTAAATAGAAGACCTGATTTTGATTGTTTGGTACCTAGAGTTTTATGACCACAACTGTTGTGAGAATATTGATAACTTCCGAGACTTTCATTCCTTTGAATTAGCTTGGTTTTGGACGTGTTTGCTTAAATTCTTGCATATGTTATATGAACATCCATCTTATCTCTGCTGCTCCAAATTTGTCATTATTATGCTATGCTAATACCTTTTTTTGGCTTCTGAAGCTGCCTTGTGTTGCTTTTGAGTTGACTGGTTTCTTCAGAGGGAAAAACCTTTTGGTTAGTACTTAACCTACCCAATAGCATAGGTGCTTTGCAGAATAATTTTTTATAAATTTCCCCAAAACAGGTGTCTTCCAGTGGACTGGAATACAGGAGAGGAGAGCAGGGGGACAAATCAGGAGACCCGAGTTGAGTGCCCAGCCTTTCAACGTTCCCTTTGCCCTCTTGCATTTGCTATCCTTTTAGCTGTTTAATTCCTGAGGATTGTGTTTCCTTTTCCCATCCCTCTGACACATCTGTTTAGCTTGGAAGATGCCTGGCACGGGGCTGTGTGTCCAGACATGGAAGTGTGTGTGTGTGCAGAGCCAGACCCCCATGAATCACTGGGTTCAAGAGGAGGGCAGCAGCCACAGCGTTGCCATCCTGGAGCTGCAGTGGTTACATTCCCATCTTCTACTTGAGGCTGCTTGTCTCTAGGTAACTCCTTGGTGTAGGAACAAGAAACCTCTGCAATCTGCTGCAGCACATCCTATTCTGCCACATCCTGCCCTCTCCTTCCCAGGGGCTCCCTGATCCCTTCAGCCCCTGTTACACAGTGATATAGCAGAGGGACGGTGGAGCCACAACCAACACCAAAGAAGGCTTCAAGTATCTGCTCTTACAGAGTAATGTACCATCACCTCAGAAGGCTGCAAGCATCTGCTTCTCCCCTCTATTGCTCTTCAGTAGAACCTTTTAAACTTGTGATCTCACATGCATTCCACCTGTGTGTCCTGTCTACCCTTTTGGTCAGTGCCCCTCAGCATCCCATGTCTCATTACCTTCAATACTAATCACCTGTCTGACACAGCTGTAGCCCATTGGGGATGAGGCTTGGCCACAGCCCCACTCCCAATTACCACAAACTGTGTGCCTACAACACACTGAGGAGGAGTAATGCTGCTTATCTGAGAGCCCCAAACTCCGGGAATCTGACCCACTTGGGTGATTCCTCTGTCTCTCCTCCTCTGGTGGGGTTTAGGGGATTTGCTGGCCTGTCTGCAGGTGTTAAAGGCTTTGCTATTCCACCTCTGCCTCGCCACATTTTCCCCTGAAAGTGATGTAGCACTGCAGCTGCCTCTGCCTTGGGCTGCTGGCCCTTGCCACCTCTGGACGAACTACCTCTCTAATAGTTATCCTTACAGCTACAGGATGCTTTTTTCCTTCCCTTCCTCCTGCATCCTTACCTTTATGGGGTAGCTAGCCGTAGGTGTTCTCTGGAGTGGGTGCTTTCCTGCCGTTCCCTCGCTATCACATGATAGCAGAGCTCACCCAGAGCCGCTCACAGCAGCGTGTCGTCAGCTGGCACCGCTCCCGACTCTCCAGAGCTGGCAACTGTCCTCTTTTCTTTCAGCTCCCATAACGGGAGCAGATTAGCAGTGGGAGCACTGCTTTTATGGGGCTTTACTCCTGTGTACCTCCGGTTTTCCACAAATGTTGCCAAGTGAGTTTCCTGGTTGTGGGCGATGTCATTCGCTGTGCTCCCCTTCCCTGCCCCCACCCATTTCCTGACATCACTTTAGATCCGGCTCTAGCACTGGTCCGGTTCTGCTGGAGCACTCCACCCTGCACTTCCCAATGCAGTAAATCTTCCTGGTCGGGAGAGTCAGAAAGCTTTGTCAAGCTTAGGAAAGAAATCCTCAAAAAATGAGGGAGAGTAATAAAGAAATCCTCAAAAAATGAGGGAGAGTATTGAATTCTCTTCTCTTCTCTTCTCTTCTCTTCTCTTCTCTTCTCTTCTCTTCTCTTCTCTTCTCTTCTCTTCTCTTCTCTTCTCTTCTCTTCTCTTCTCTTCTCTTCTCTTCTCTTCTCTTCTCTTCTCTTCTCTTCTCTTCTCTTCTCTTCTCTTCTCTCTTCCCTTCCGCCTTCATTTGTTGAGTTCTGCTCTAAACTAAATACAAATAAATAAACAAACAAAACCTGTAAATTTTCTCTACTGCAGTCTCCTGCAGCAATTTTGAAATGATCTGGCATAAAGGAATAAATAAAATACATTCTCATTGCTTTCAGTGGTCTGTTTGGGGTGCCTTTCTAGACTAGCACAGTCATCATCTTTCAGAAACCCATGGGTACTGTTTAGTTTATCAGTGCTTACTCCATCTGGCCTCAGAGGTTGGGGTTGGTCATTCTGGGACTAAAACTGACCAAAGCAAAGGTTTGCAGTGCTGTGATTGTGAATAATCTCTTGGCAATCTTGCTATCATATACCCTACTAAAAAAAGCTTTTTATTAATAAGGACAGTGTTGGAGCCCCCTCTGGCATTATGACTAGATACTTTTCTGCTGGAGGTTCCTAGGATCCAGGATTTCCTCACCTCCCATTTGCTACTGATTCAAATCTCAAACAGCTAACACAGACTAGGTTTTGTACTTTTTTTGTCTTTTGTGTCAGCACTGAGAGTAAAAGGACATGTGCAATTTTGAGCATTGCTTTTCCCAGTATAAAGTCAAAGGTTTTTCCACCTGCATAAATGGGGGAGGGATCAGATGGACTTGAGTCAGGTGTGTTTATAGCGGCATGCTCCTCTTCTAAAGAAAATTAATTTCTTTAAACAGTGGGCAATTGATGGAATTTATAGCCCAGTGTGTTTTGCTGCAGGATTAATAAGCGGTGTCCTGTAGGACAGCTGCAATTTGCTGCCCTAAAACACTGCTTGGGATCAAAGTGCCCTTCTGCCATATTGCCCATGAGCTATATATGGTGACCAGAACTTGGGTGTGAAATGTCTTCAGGTCCTTTTTTTCCAGCTCAGTTGTCTGAGGCAAACACAGCCATCCCTTCTGCCTCTCTCTGCCTCCTCGCCTTTAGCCACAGCTGAATTTTTGCTCACTTTGTATCAGTCTAAAGATATTTGCCATCATAGTGTAGTGTCAAAACCCTGGAGAGAAACAATGTCTGGTGGAAATGATGTCTTGTGTGGATTGAAATAGCTGTGATGAATACTGTAGAAAGAGTGATGCTTGCTGGTGCAAGTTTTTAGGGGAACCTGCCTGTTTCCTGCAGGAGACATCACAGTTAGTTCTGCTGGATGCTCCACCATCCTGATGAGGCAAATGCTCCTTTTCACTTTTGCCTTGCTGAGGCTTTTTTGGCCTTTTTTTTTTTTTTTAATCAGCTGTAGTCATCCCCCTTACACTGGGATAAATAGCAGCATGGCACTCAATCTGAATTATTTTTATTATGTCCTGTGGCAGAGCACAGTGGTCCCATCGTGAGCAGAGCATATTTGCATGCTATCCCTAACAACTTTGTCTTCCATACTTTATTGTGACTCTCAGGTTACTCCCAGGGGAAATCCAGGGACTGGACATTGTGGGGTGCAATGTCACAAATGCTCCAGGACCAGTTTGTGTCTACAGTGGTCAGTTCCTGTGTGTCCTCCCCAGAAGTGACACGCAGTGGGGATTTTTCTGCTATGGGTGCTGGTTACACTTGCAAATGATACTGACGTGGGAGGAGCTCTGAGTTTTCTTGAGAACAGGGTTAGAACTTAAAATCTTGACCAAGTGGAGAAATCACTTGGAAAAAGGAAGAGGTTATTCAGAAAAGGACAAGCACTAAGTTGTTAATTTAGGTGGGAATAATGGGCTGCCCAGCCCCAGAATGGGAGATGGCTGGCTGAGCAGCAGCTCTGCAGAGGGGGGATGGAGTTGATGGTGGATTCCAGGCTGACTCTGAGTCACCAACCTCATACAGTTGTGAAAAAGGCAAACTGAGGTTTATAACCGAAAGGGTACAGTGATCCTTCCACTCAGCTCAGCTTGGTGAGGTCTCAGCTGGAGTCTTGAACCAGTTTTCTGCTCACAGCCTTTAAAAACAGCAAAACAACTCAAAAGTGGGTCAAAAAAAAAAAAAAAAAGAAGAGGAAAATAGCATGAATGGATGATTTAGCAGACATGACCTACACAGAGAAAGTGTAAGTATTGGGGTTGCTCAGTCCATGGAAGAAAAAAGTGAGGGGATGGATGAACATGTTAGCACCTGTAAAATGTGGGAAGGAATAAGCTGTTTAGCATATATTTCAGGAAGAGGACTGTGTACTGGAGTCTTGTGGGAGCTTTGTGCAGAGCAGTCCCGGTGACAGGCTGTCACCAGAAATCCACGGGAGCCTCTTTTTAGCAAATGTATTTATCTGGAACTGTTCCTGTGGCAATGGCCCTTCCTCTCTCCTGCTTTGTGATGGCCAAGCCTGAGAAGCACATGGTGGGAAGGGGAGCCTGTGCTTCCCATTGCAGGAGAGCTGGCTCTGGCCCAGTGAGTGGAGGAGAGCAGGGCAGCTGCAGAGCTGACTCCAGATCTCCAATCGATGCCATCATGATGGCAAAGCCTCAGCTTTTGTGCTGAGGGGGCAGCACATTCCTATCCAGGTGGGGCCCCACAAATGCTTGGTCAGAGGTGTGCTCTGGCATCAGGCAAGGAGATTTTTTTGGCTGCTGGTGTAGGGAAGTTGAACATATGGATGTGGCTTGCATGGAAAGGCCAGTCATTTTCTTCTCTGAGGCTAAAGGCAAGAGAGGTGACCAGGGTGAAAGCAGGAATGTGGCTTTAGACTCTCTGAGGGACTTGGTGGTCCTGCAGGAGCACCAGGTATCAGCTCTCAGGATATGACAGATCCATCCTGACACATGTCCCTTTAGCACCAGCAGCCAAAACATCATGGCTGTGTTGTTCTGAGGGGTTTGTTCCCATCCTTTAGGGAGATTTTGTCTTGGGGATGGGCTTGCTCTCCTCCATCATGTGGCAGCTACTGCAGCAAAGCAATATTAGGAAGTAAGATTTTTAGCTGTCTTCCACGTGATTAGTCCTGCTTGAGGGAGGGGGAAGGGCCTCACACTCCCTATTAATCATTTCTTCTTCCCTCCTCCCATCTGCTCAGTGATTCTCTTGCTCTTGCATACACCACTAATATTTGATCACTTTTATTTCTCTCTGTTTCTCTGACTCCCTCCCTCTCCTCGTTGGTTCTTTCTTGAATCTCTGCCCTCCTTGCTCCCACATTCTTGCAGAGATGCTACTCAATGACCTAATTTTCTTCCCTAGGTTCCTTAAAAAAAAAGAAAAAAAGGGGAAAAAAGAAAGAAAAAATACTCCAAAGTTCCTCATTCCCTTCTCCATGGACATTATGCCTTTTCCCAGTGGTCAGCACCTTCAGCCAGACTTGTAGAGCATGTGTGGGCAGTGCTTGCTTCCCTCCTCCTCCTCTTTGTGCCCTCCCCAGAGGGTGCAAGCCTGACTCCTCCTCCACCTCCTTCTCTTCCAGCTGCTTTCACTAGCCTCCTAGCTCTTCTTGGCAGTGAGGAGCCTGGACATCTGTAGAAGCAGCTGGAAGCAAGATGGAGAGCCAATATCCTGCAGCTCATCAGATCTCTACAAACCTCAGCTCAGGAGCAAACTGCTTAATTTGCTGGGTTTTTGTACTCTGAGTTCGCAGCGCATACCGCTCGTTCCTCACGATCCCAGCACAGCTCCAGCTTTATTGATACATGGCATGGCATGGCTATAGCCTGTTGTTTTAGAAATCTAGTCACCAGTCTGTAAATCAGAAGAAGAAGGCAAAATTAAGCTTTGTTTCCACCTGGATCTTCAGCACTACCTGCCATTGGCATCGTATGGCTCCACAGACAGTATTTAATCCTGCCTTAGTGAAATTTGACCTCTGTCAAACAAGCAGCAGTACCACAAATTCATCGTGGTGGAAAAAATAAAGTGCTTTTTGCCTGTTCTCTGTCACTCCCCCACCTGATTTACACCAAAATCTGTTTGTAGAGACAACTAGTGATATTCTGCAAGGTGACAGTCATCCCTCCCTGTAAACCCTGGAAGGCAGCGTTAAACTGAGCTCCTCAGGGCTGAAGGAGCAAAAGAGGTGCAGGATCCCTGCTGCTGTTCCTGTGGAGGTGGGAGAAGCTGGGAGCTGCAGCATTTTGCAGCAGGGAGCTCGGGGATGGGCCCCCGAAGGGAAGCTCGCGAGCGTGAAAAGCCTCGCAGCGTGTTACATGATGCAAGCTCCTTGGCAAGTGCTGTAATTGTGTCACTGAAATGGCTGAGCCACAAGGCTCAGGGAAAAGGTTTTTCCTGGTGTAGCCTTCCCTGGTGCACCAGAGCAGTCTGGGAAGGCCAGGGACACCACAAAGTGCTGGGAGAGCTGCTGAGGAAGGGTTCTTGTGCTCTGTTTTGGGATTTGAAATTTGCCAGTTTGTTACAAGAGATATAACTAGACAGATGCTTTAAAAATATTTTTCAAAGGACTTGGAAATGAGTGTGACGATTATGGACACCATTTTTATAAAGCTTTCAGCCCAGCATCCTGCTTTACTCTCACAACAAACTGCAGTTATGCACAAAAACAGCTACTGGAGTTTTTAATATCTTGCTCCCTCAGCAGTAGCAGTAGCTATTTGCTTTCAAATGCCATTATTTGCACCCAGAGCTGTTGGAGCACAGAGGTACAAGATAAAGGGAATTGCTTTAGAAATCAGGCTTTAGGCTTGATTTGGGGTCAGTCTTCAAACCACCAGCTCTGACATGGCTGAGCAGTGCTTTGTAGTGTGGGTGCCCATAGGTCTGTGTGGGTACACAGAGCCTGCAATGTGGTGTTGTCAGGTGTTTAAGTCCAGTCTAAAGCAAATACCATTTACAAGTAGCCCTAATGTGTCCTATTTTTTTTTTCTTCCCCCCGTCTCTAAACCTTTGCTGTGAAACAGAGCTCTCATATTTTCCATTCCTAATTCAAGAGCTGGAGGGATTGCTAAAGCCAGGTATCAAGTTACAGGAGAAAGAGTGAAGACATTTGGTTGCAGCTTCATTGGCTCACACAGTGCATACACCCAAGCAAACATTTTCATCAGCCCCCATGTCTCTGTTAAAACTCTAAGGAAAATCATCTTTTCTCTAAGTCTGTCCTTGGGAAGGACACTGTCTGCAAGGAAAGTTCCCATCAATAGAGGTGTTTGAAGGCTGGGAACAGGAGGAAGGAAAAACCCTGTAATGATCAAAAAGCATCTCTCCATAGTACAGGAAATGTTGTTCCTGCTCATCTGAGCTACCAAAATAAGGCAAACCAACAAGTTTCAACAATAACAATGTTCAAATTAAACCCTTTGAATGGGTAATGTGTGTAGCTTAAAATGTGACTCAGCCAGGAATTGTTACTATTTCTGGTACTGTTTTAGTTTTTAAACCTAGTCTACTTCAGATATTTGGCATGTCCTTGGTTGTGATAGGAGACTGATTAGAGGTGGTGACTAAATATCCTTTATGGGCTGACTAATTCAAACTTGGATCTTTTTTGCTGAAATTGAGATTTGATGCTCTCCAAGTTAAACATGAACTTGAATGAAGAATGCAGTGTGTAAAAGAAAGCCAAACCCCTGTATTCTTTTTTTTTTTTTTTTTTTTTTAACCTTCTCGTTATCACCTCCTATCTAGCATTTCTTTTCTTGTTGGGGTTTTCAAGACCATGGGTTTTTTTTTCTCAGTCAGAACCTCTGCTCCTCTGTGCTAGGATGCTTTCTTCAGACCTTCAGCTGCTTCTGTTTGATTCTTAGAGTGGTGATGTGTGTTTGGCTGTTTCCTCAGTAGTTTGTCCCACCAGAAGAGCCTTCTCACATCCTCTTTTCCTTTCCTATGTATTCTCTTGGTCTTTCCCCAGTGTGCTGGTTTTGCTTTTGCTGATCTCCATGTGTTAGTCCTTTTTGTGGCTCATTTGCACTTGTCTGGCTGGGAATGATCTGCAGCCAGCTCTTCTGTTTTAGCTGCTTTTCCATTGCTAGAGCTGATGCTGTATTTCCCCCTTCCCTCCTCCCTCTGCCCCCTTCCTCTCCTGCTTCCTTTGCTTGTACAGCTCAGTGAAAAGCACTTAATAAAAAGGACTTTGGGTAAAAGAGGAGCAGAACAAACTCCAGTTATTTCCCTGTGTGCATTTTCTACTGTCTGCCTGTTCCTGCAAGCAGGCAGTCAGCTTTTGAAGCTGCATATTCTTGGGAATCAGTAGAGAGATTAATTTTGGACAGGGTAGTAGTGGACTGACATTTGATTTCCTTATTTAAGTGTGACTGTTATCCATATGCTGGAGACCACACGTGACTTGCAACACCCGCTCCCTGCGCTTCCTCAGTTTTTCTGCCCAACCTTTAGTTCACATTTTGTTGGCTATCCTTGCAGTGAAAAGAAGTAGAAATTGTCTTCCTTCCCACTGAAAGTGTAGGTTAAAATTAAAACACATACAGAGCTTCAGAAGCTCTGGGATTCATCTCCTATAACCCAAAGGCTGCCTTTGGGGCCTTTTCAGAGAGCTGGAAAGGGGAATTTCAGTGTTGTACGCAAGGATTTTGCTTCTTGCTGCCCATATGGCAGTTTTGAAGGTGTAGTAGTTGTCAGTGTGTGTTTGCTGTACTGAGATACTCCATGAACCCTAAATGTGAAGCATGATGAGATCAGAGGGCAACCATAAATGAATCTGTATTTTCAGCTTTTCTGTCTTTGTTTTTCCCAGTTTGGTAGGCAGCGATTTGTTGTGTGTGCTGCTTGTGTACTGTGTAGCATGAACAGAGAGAGTCCATGCAATATGAAAGACACAAACTGAATTAAAACTGCCAAGTTCTTCCCCTCCTGCCACTTTTCCAGGCCCAATTTTCCCTGTGTGGGCTGTGTGTTGTTTGCGTGCTTCCACTGCTGCTCAATTAAACACTCAGCACTTCTGGAGAACAGACAAAACAAAATTAGGTGCTTTGTTGTTGCCCATATGCCCAAAACTAAGGATAAGAAAAGACTCATCCCTTCTCATGGTGTGACTCTTGGGGATGGTTCTGTGCAGGGCCAGGAGCTGGATTCCACAATCCTTGTGGGTCCCTTCCAGCTCAACAGATTCTGTGATTCTGTCCCTCATCTCCACAGACCTTCAGTGCAAGCAGTAGGAGTTTGAAGAAGTTGGGTGAAAACCTGAAGGGAGTCCAAGGTCTCCTTACATTTGTGTGATTCCTGGTGGGAGCAATGTGATGTAACACTGAGCAGAGTCACTGTGCTAATGTACCTTTGGACCTGGGCAAGAGGAAGAAAAGCTGTGAGACTGCCTCTTGTCAGGAGCTTCTCCCTGCAGTCCTCCAGATTCCTGAAAGACAGGTCACACCCTACCAGGCATGAGAGATGCTGAGTGAGGAGGTACAGCCTGTGCTCTGCAGGTCTGGATAGGTCTTTTGAGCCTTTGCTTATGAATACAGGAAGGACACACTATGGAAGGTCCTTTATGCAGATGCCTTCAATAGATGAGGAAAAAGAAAGCCCAAGTTACCTGCCTCTTCTTCCATCTTGCCCTTACAAATGCCTCCCACGGTTGCTAGCCCTTTCCTGGGAAGCACAAACCCCTTCCCTGTGAGGGGCTGTGGTCTGGGGCAGTCAAAAGAGCCAAATCACCTTTGAGAATAAGACAAGGATATTTGGATCACACTTGCATGCCCTGTTGTGTACCCTGGTGCTCAGGAAAGGGTATTACTGGAGAGCTCTAACAGATGAAGCTCAGATGAGCAAAACCAGATGTCAAACATATTTTCTACCTATCCAAGCTCTCCCTTACTGTAATAGTGACATCAGGAGAAATGTTAAACCTTCTGCAAGTGAAAATGTAGCCCTAAACTTTGAATTGCTTGTTCAGCTGCTGTGTCAGATAGGTAGTGTGGGATAGAAGCACACTTCTATCATCTCCTGTCAGTGTGGAAGGCTCCCATAGCAAGGTGAACAGGATGTTTAGGGTAGGACAGCTTGGAAAAGCTCCTCAGAGCTCAATCCACATGTGCTGCTAGTCACTGCCTGTCCTTTACTCGGGCATGAGCTCAGGCTGGGTGCTGTAGCTCACAGTCTGACCCCAGATGTGTGTTAATTATTTATTTTCCTCCACGTGCTGGCAGATGGTTGGAAGAAGAGTCTGCCAAGCATAGTGCATGCTTGAGGGCAGTGATTTTGAGACACGTTGTTGAGATTATCTGATGTTTCACATTTTCTGTAATTTAGTTTGTGTGTGTGTGTGTGAAGGGAGTATTTAAAACTTGCAGACAATAGTTTGCTGGGTTGCAGGGAATGAAACCCCTAATGAATAGTCCATTGTTTACATCCATTTGAGGCTGTTTCTTTGCTGAATTAGTGCCATGAAACATAGCTGCAAGTCTGTTGTTTTTAACTCCCCTGTCCTTACCCATCCCCCTTCCTATTCCTTATGGTTGCTAAATCCTGCTGCTGTCTTCTCTACACAAGTTTCCAGGCTTCCTTCTCTCCTCTTGATTTTCTTCTGCTTAAAACCTCTTGTCCAAACTGGGTCATCTTTTGCTTCTAGTGTGATACATTTTCCCATCCTTGGCCTCTTGGACTCACACTTCAGTCCTTATTATTTTTATCCAGATGAATGTGGAGAAAAAAAGAAAGCACACAAACTGTTTTCTGCCATAATCAGATCTAGATCCCCCTCTTGCCATTGCCCTTCCCTCCCCACCTCCTTGCTTTGGAGCTCTTTCTGCGCCAGTTTGCAGCTGTGTGTGTATATGTATATATATATATATATGTAACTCTTTATCTCATATTTGCCTTCAAGCCCCCTGCCCAGTTTCTAGCTCTTATTTTCCTCTCCATTCAGCAGACTTCCCCCCTTGCTCTGTCTGTACTGCTCCATGCTCTGATCTCTGCCTTCTTCTGGTGACCCCTACAATTTGAGGTAGCTCCCTTTCCCCTGTCTTCAAATAGATAAGTGGTCGGTTGGCAAAGCTGTAAGCTTTTTTTTTTCCTGTACTCTGGTTTGTAGATGGCCCTTTTTCTCTTTTTTTATGTTGCTAATTGATGCTGTGTAGCTGTTTACCTGCATGAGGCTGGAGTGATTGCTCAGACTGATGCATACCACACTCTGGAACTGTTTCTTTTCTCTCCAACCCTGATTTATAGATAACTGGAAAAAGCAATTCTTGGCTGCCCTGTTTTGAAAACTATTACACCACAGAAAAACTCATTACATGAACACAGCACCTGACATAAAGAAGCTCTGTTTGGTTTTCTGGTTTCCCCCATGAAAAAAAAAAACTTCCCTTTGTTATTGAAACAATAACTCCCCTCAAATTATATGTAAGGGATGTAGGCACCAAAGCTTGCCTGCTCTTCTAGGAGTTCCTGGAAATTGGAACTGAGAAGTTTTTGGTAATCAATAGAGGGAATGGGGTATTTTGGAGAGGTTTTGTTTGTTTTCTGGATAGGCAGTGTGCACATGCCACATTATACAAACCCACCACAGCTCTCTCAGGCTTGTGTATACCACACGAAATGCTAGCAGAGGTATCTGCAGAGAATTCCCTATGGATGGAGGGGTTGGGAAGGTTGGAAAGCCCCAAAGATTTCAGGAAAGTAGGTATAGACCAACTGAGAGTCTCCTTTAATTAGAGGAGTGCTGTGCATTGTGCAAATCAAGTGCATTTGCTTCCCTTTTCTCCACAACCTCGGTGGGATGCCCTCTGGACTGCAACTTGAGGGCAATGCTGTAAATTTTGAAATACTGTTTGTTTGTGTAGGACAGTGCTGGTGTCCTTTTGGGTCAGCATAGCTGCTCTAAAATACGACAAAATCATCAAGTGACAAGCAAACCAACGATGCTTCAGCCCAATGCCAAAGAAAATCCTGCAAGAGGGAGAACTAGCTGTGAAAATTTACCCTGTTGCTACAGAGCTCATTTGGTTGCATATATCATGTCAGAGTTGAATGACTGAAGAAATACTCCACATGGTAAATGAACATTTGTGCCAGTTACAGGACAGCTTATTCATGCATAAAATCTGAGACACCTGGTAGTGGTGCTGGACAGGTTGTTTTTGAATGAATGTGCTTGTTGGAAGGCAGGGGAGGAGTGAAATCCCTTTGTGTCTTTAAAGTATTTCTCCTTTTGATGCTATATACTGTTAAGGAAACCAGATTTTGGGAACATGTTAGTTCTGTAAGCAGCAAAACTTTCTCCTTCCTGCTGTGGGGATCCTTTCTCCTTCTTACTTCCACTCCAGATTGATGTTAAGATCCTGAGGCTGTGGCACTGCTTTTGTTCTGGCCTCTTATTTCCCTCTAAAAACACGGAGCCATAGAATCTGAACAATTCCTGACTTTCTTACAACAATTTTCTCCTCTTCCCACCTCCATCACTAGACACTGCACATTCCTCCCAAACCAAACCCCTGTAGCCCAGAAATAGGTCGCACCCCACCACCTGGACAGCAGTCATGGCTCGCGTCATCGCTGGGCGTGACCTTGGCGAGCAGGAGCGGCTTCTTCGGGGAGCAGGATGTGAGAACACCCCTCCTGATTCCTCCAGATGGGCCTTGGGAGGTGGTGGGGAAAAGGATGCTGTTTACACAGGGCAAAAATAAAGAGGAGGTGTAAGCTAACGTGATCAGTGCATGGATTTTCTGCTGGTTGGTTTGGGTGATTTATAATGGTATACAGAGGTTTGTTGCCTTTAAGCTGACTTGTTCCACTGCTGCCCAGAGGTCAGCCTGTTGGCCTGTAAAAAATGAATTGTCGATCTCTGTGGCTTTTCCTGGTGGCCACAATCCTGGGGCTGTTGTCAGTCCTGCTGTTGAGCTCTACTGGGGGCTGGAGGGGACTGCCCAGGATACTCGCTCAGCCTTTTAGCAATGGTGATTTCATTTTGGACATCCCTATAAAGTGACCTATGCAGGGCATATCCAAATCTTCTTTTTAGTTAGTGGGTAGAGGAGCAGCAATGCCAGCAGTTGGACTGGTAGCCTTCACTCAAAAATGCAATTTCTTGTTACAGTGGTTACTTTGGGAAACTCACAGGAAAGGAGCACACTTCCATTTTTTTTTCAGATTATTTCAGTTGCTGCAAAAGGTTAGCTGCACAGTGGATGGGCACAATGGAATTAGCAGCAGAGACAGAGGTTATCTGCGAGCATGTGATCATTTTCATAGGACATGTACGTTGTGCTTCTTCCCGAGAAGTGCAGAGAACAAATTGCCATAGAAATACAAAATACAGTCTGTTTTGGGCTGAGGCAAGAAATGAGGGCCCTATAGCCTGGAGAGATGTGTATGAATCTGCGTGGGGAGAATGCTCCTTAATTAGATGGGTTGACAGATCCTGTTTCTCCTGCTCCTTCCGCAGTTTGCAGCGTTCAGTCTAGGAAACGCCTCCCGAACTCGCCCACCACTGCCCTCACAGAAGGCCTGGCACGCTCACCTGGAGTATGGCTGGATGTCACTGACACCTGCATGGTGACCTGTTTGGCTGGATGGACAACTTCAGCCTGGGAGGGGAGCCCAGCACATCCCCTGTCCTCTGCACACCGTGTTCTTTAATGCTCCTTCCCTGCAGCTGGCTGGGCTCTGGCGTGGAGAGGATGGGTCTGTCCCCTCCTCTCAGTGCCGCTGTGCTGAGCACTGCTGCTCTGAAAGTTGCTTAACAGACAATGCTAGACTCTATCTTGACAATACACCCTTTTCTTGAGAGAAATGGGAAGTTTCAATTTCAGTCACTAGCCTGTTTTTCATTGACCTGTTTTAGTCAGCAAGTCATGCCTTTACTGTGCCGCTCTCTCAAACTGCCACTCGTGAGCCTAATGAGACAGTGGAGCAAAACTCCTGTCCTCTGCAGAAAATGCAGAGAGAGAAGAGACAGTTTTACCCCAAACGTTAGAGGAGACTCAAATTAACGCTACAGTAAATGTAAAATATTTTTAATTTACACAGTACTTTCAGCCCCAATTGGGAGGTGATGGGGGAAGGGTTTGGAGTGAAGTTAATAAACCTTTTAAAACTTTTGACTGAATCTTTTATTCAGTGTTTGTATAACTCAGTTATCTGCTAGTTAATACCAGTATTTTTGAAACCTCTCCAGAGCCAATACACAACAAACCTTCAGCCCTGTTGGGTATTTGTGCTACAGCATATTTAATAGCCATGACAACAATTCAACAATTGTATAGAAGCCTCCCCTCCCTGTCTGAGTGTTGCAGGCACCAGAGTGTCTCCATTGGAAAACCCCTAAACATACAGTTTCAGCCAAAACTGGCTTAATGATAGTCTACTGAGAGCTTGACAGGCTTTTTTTTTTCCTTAAAAAAGAAAAAAAAAAGAAAAGGGGGCACTTTTTTCCCTCCCCCCCTCAATTTTTTTCTTAACTTCTTCGCTGCTTTTGTGAAAGCTGCCGCCGTAAAACACAAGGCAAATTAAAAAAAAAAAAATTGCTTTAAATTGCTTAACAGGCTTGATGAGACAAAGCCTGGTGTGTTGGAGTGGCTGCAGGGAGCTCTGCGGCTGCTTTTGTATGATTTCAGAGGTGAATTTAGATGGCTGGAAGATAGATGGGTGCCAGATGCAGTTTGACACAGATTCCGGCAGCTGCTCCCGCGCGAGGTTTCATTAGCGGCGAGTTAGCGAGCGGCAGCGCGCCGCCGAGGCCCCCAGCGCCGTGACAATACAATATTCACTAAGTGATTTTAATCTGGGAGATTAAATGACACCCAGTTGGTTTCCCGACTTAGAAAGCCACCACGGAATAAAGCTGTTGGTGGCACTCGCTCCACCCCGGGCTCTTGTCACTTAGGTTTACACTGAGAGTGCTTTCCCGACCCCCTCGTCCTGAAATGGGGAGAGAAGGGTTGGTTTTGTGTCACAGACATATTTTTCCATCCTCGCTCTATAATGTGCTTTTAACTACAACAGGAAACTTTGGCCTGGCTTCAGCAAATGCTTACATTGGACCGAAGTGCTCGTGTGCTCCTGCTAAGCACAGGCAAAACTGCTTGAAACTTATTGAAAGATTAGTTCTGTACAGTGAACAGCTTCCTTTTTAATAGATGGGCAAGTCCCAAAATCAGGAAGCAGTCAGTATTTACGGGCTTAGGCAATTGGGTTTGGTTTGAAATAAACCAGTGTACTACAATGGATGACTTGCTAGAAATGGTGGAGGAGCTGCTGTTCTCCAGGCAGATGAAGTTTTATTTGTGGAGGAACACTAAAGATTAGGACTTGGTGAAGGGAGAGAAAATGTAATCAAACTTATTTGCAATTCAACTCAGGCTGACTTCAAGATTCTTCTAGGAGGACTTCATGGGCTGTATTTTGGGAACCCTCACTGCAGCACATTTACTGTGTGGTTATTCAGGCTTTCTATATATTTTGTGTATCCCTAATTGCTTCAGCAAGTAAATCCCTGACTAGGGAAAAAAAAAAAGTTTTCTCTTCTGATAGATGGGGGAAAATATGTAGGGAAGCAAACAAAATCTCTTTTCTTTCACATGTGCCACCTCAATTTTGCCTTTACATATTTAACTGCTGATGTCAAACTGCTCTGTTCACTTTGAGTCATTTAATATCCTCACAGTAAACAGACAAACTAGCATTTTTTTCCCTCTGATAAATATGCGAGTTGGATGTGTATGGGCTGCTGTCTTTGGATCTCAACTGTTGTTTGTTTGTGCACGTTACAGTTCTGTTTCTAGATGCCTTTGGTAAATACCCCATGCATGGCTTCAATTAAGCTTTCTATATTGAGAAAGTATGCCTTAATTTATCAGGTTAAAGATATCTCTGTTACATCAATTTGTTCACAGTGTGTTGTGACCTAATCAACTAGGGATGTAAGCCATTTCATGAGGAGTAATTACTCAACAACAAAAAATGTCTCCCTTTCCTAATAGCTGTGAGTGAGTTGGCTAATTGGAATCCATTTTGGTAGTGGCAGGTCAGCAATCAGGAGGTGGCTTTCCTGGCTGGCTTCTGGGTGGGAGGGAGAAGGCAGCAGCAGCAGAAACATAGAGCTGTGGTTTCCTGAGGTCAATGGGAGAGCTCCTCTCCCTCGGATCAGTGTCACATGTGCTGGCATCGGGGTGTCCTCGTGATCCCCTTTACCACCAATGCTGTGCCAGTTTGGTCAGAACCCTTTCCTGGATATTTTTGAGGGAAAGAATTCATGAGTGGGTTGGAAATGCCAGATCTTCTTTCAAGACTTGCAAAAGAGTTCTGGTGTTGTTATTGTTAGTGGGTCTGCAGTGATGTGACAAATCTGCATGGCCTGGCTAGGCCTTGGTCAGGAGATGATGTGAAGTTTAGGGGTGATGTTTCTACTCAGATTGACTTATGACAGTGACAGAGCAATTTTTGCTTTCAGTGCTGCATCACTTAGGAGCATGAGCTGCCAGTCCTGCTAGGGGTGTCGTGCAGAGGCATCTTCTAGATGACTCCACTGGTTGCTGTCCTGTTTTTCTACTTGATAGATCATTGAGGTGCATTCTGGTTTTTTCTTTTATTTGTTTCCCCCCCTCCTTGTCTTCAAACCTTGCTGAGAGGGAGGTGGAGAGGAAAATCCTCATGAATTAACATTATTTCCCTGGTGGGCTTTGCTGCCATTTTATCTAATTACGCCTGCTGTTTTCCAGATCACATTGTAAGCATTTGCATGAAGGGGCTTTCACTTACCTCCTCAAGTAAATTAAATAACAGCCCTTAGGCTGGGCTGACAGCATAATGCATTTTCATGTGGGAGATCAACAGCTCCCATACCTTGAGATGGGAAATGCTGAAATGACAGGGAAGCTCTGTGCTTTTGTCTCGAATTAGGGCAGCTAAATGGAGTTAGGGCCACTTTGAAAATGCCTGCTGCTGGCTCTCGTGGTGTGTAGGGATTGGTAGGAAGAGAGGGGCACACAGGAATCTGCAGAGGGCCACAGAGAACAGACTCACAAGGATCCACGAGCTACGTGCAAGATGTGCAGGAAAGCCAGGGAAAGCAAGCCTGTTGTCAGCGGGTTTAAATGCACACAGCCCTATTGGAAAGCGTGAAGGGATCTGCAAACTGTGGGAGATTGGAAGCCACAGACATAAAGCAAATGAGAGGTGTAGGCCCTGCCCTGAGGATGTTTACAGCATGACTTCGTGGATGAGGAAGGCTGGACTTCTGTGGAGAGCTCAGGAAATCAAAACACACGGCCTTGACTTTCATTTCCACAATAAGGCAACCCGTGCTTCATTTCTTCAATTTGCAAAATGAGGCAGTAGCCTGTCTGCTGAAGTGACAGCCCGCTGCTTTCCTTGCCTGACCCGTTACTCCCAACCAGGAATTCTCCTCCTCCAAATGTTTCAGAGCCCCCAGAGCCCTTCATGATACCTCCATGGGATGATCTGGTGCCCTCACAGTGGTGTGTGTTACACATCAGAAATGCACATCAGCCCTTCCCTGGCTGTGCTCACTCCTCCATTCCTTTGATATAGTTGGGAGCTTCTGGGGAGGAGAATGGATCAGGAACAAATGACCATGAAGAAATCTATTTCTTCAGCTCCTGATCAGCCCAGGCTGGTCCTGGCAGAAAAGAGGATGTTGATGGGAAGGCAGAGAGACAAACTCCACCTCCCCCAAACATTAGGCTTGGACAAGCCTTGGGTAGCCCAAAATTCTGGTGTCCTCTTGGATTCTTTCTTGACAGGACCTGAAGTGGGGACATGCCAGCAAGTGGGCTGCTGAGCTGCACTGAGTCAGCACTTGGGGAGTGAGGAAGAGAAGGAGAGGGACCTCTACAGCCAGTAGGGAATTTAATCCCTATTCTGGTCTGCTCATGTTGGTCATGAATGGGAGTCAGCAACAGGAGAGGCTGCTTAGCTTGGGAGGCTGTGCCTGACTTATGCAAAGATCCCACCACACAGATGTTTCATGTAAAGGAAGAAAGGTGATATGTGCTCATTTAGTTCACTGTAACTCTGTGGTGACAGTGACCCTCTCAGTGTTGCATCTGTAATGTTGAAGTGCCTTCTGGCTTTTGGTGCTAATTGCTTTTATCCTGTGTCATTGGTTAGGGGTTAAGGAAATCATGGAGCTCACTAAGATCTGCTTGAAGGAGTCTTCAGTGACTCACTTCTGTCTAGGAATCTTTGCTGAAGAAATGTGATTTACTTGTTTTTCTTTAGAAAATCAAGTTTTCTGTTCCATCAAAACATAGTTCCAGGTTGAAGGTGGAGGAGAGCTAGAAATGTTAGTGTGGTGGGTGTGTAAATACCTTTTAACTTACATGTTAAAGCGTCTTGGCTCTTCCAAGTAACTAGAGAACTACTTTGTGATGCATTTCTGTGTCTGAGATGAATTTTGAATGCCAGCGAGATAATGAGATTTATCAAATAAAAAGCCTGTCTTTCACTTTGTTCAAGCTTGGCCTCATGCCTCAAATACATGGAGTTTAGCTCAGAAGCAGCTTGTAATTTGTATCACAAAACCACCATGTGTAATTCCTGATGGATGGTGGCCACTGAGTGCGGGAGGTTTGCATTTGGGCAGGACCAGCCAATGGTCACCACGTGGGAGAGGCTGAGGAGGTGTTTGCCTCCAGAAATCAGGGATTCGGGTTTAATGCCAATCACTTTTCAGCATGAACTTGCAGGATGTTCACGATGCAAGACACAGGGCTGCTTTTAACATGTATGGGGAGATGATTCAGGACTGATGCAGCTGCTTCAGTGATCTGGTAGTATACATCCCATTATCATTATTCACTCACATTATTCACTGTTAGAAAGCTTTCTAACAATTCATGATATTTCTCAAGCTCTCATCCCCTCCTCTCTCTTTCTAAAAAAACTAATTTAATTTTATTATTATTATTATTCAGATTCCTGCTGTACACATCCCCCAAGCAGGTGGGAGGGGGAGTTGGTGGGTGATGACTTGGCTTTGTTGGAACTTCACTTAATGCAGGGTGGGGGCAGAGAAAATGAAGCTAAATTACGCAGATCCTGAAGGCACAGCTAGTGCACTGCATCACTTGTGAGCATGACTAGAACTGAAAATGAATCACAGCCTTGTTAGACACGGTATGTGTCAGTGCATGTGGGCAGAAATATCATTCACTGAGAGAGAGAAAAAGACAGAGAGACTACATCTTTTAAAGTGTGCTGGTCCCACTGAAGCTGCTGGAGTATTTAACCTAATGGGTGAGAGCTGGGAAACAGTGGGACAGCTGCTCTAGGATACTTTACCTTGTCAGTTTTTATTCCTTTCTGAAGGTTCAGAAGGAGTCTGGATTTGTCAGCGGTGACATCTGTTTTCTAAACAAGAAAAGGCTATAATTGCAAGCTCAGGTTTGACCCCACCGTTGAGGACTTTAAATCACAAACCCCCATTTGGGGCTAGATTTGAATGTGAAGTTGCTTCAGCCCCTGTGTTCGTTGTGCATTAGGAAACAAATGTGATTTGCTCTTTGTGTAAACTTCTGGTGGTTGCATGTGCACACAAACACACAGTACACACACGTGCACACTGAGCCAGTTCACATATTCCAGAGACAAAAGTCCAGCCTGGAACTGTAACCCTGGTTCTTGCAGCTGTGTAATTCAAACATTCTATTTCTAGAATGGAAATTGGTTTTGCAGTTCAGTTGCAGTGTGACAGAGCCACGTCAGGTGATTTGATGGGGAGATGCTGGAATCAGCTGGCCACTAAAATCTGTTCTATCTTGTGTTTGTGTTCCAGAAGATACTTGCCACAAGTGATAGCAACATTCCTAAAGAAGCTCTCCTACCTCCTGCAGAGACCTATCCATAGCAGCCAACAAGCAGCAGCCATCTTAAAATTCCCCCCTTGGCACACTAAAACCACACTTTTTCAAAGCCAGATGGAATCAACCAGTGTATTCTTTAAGGAATTCTGGTTGTGCATTTTTGAATGTTGTGCTTGGTGCCTGTGCTCAGTCATTGGCCTGTTATGTGTGATGTGTTGTATAATTTAAAAGCTGATGATTCTGGGCACTAGCCTGAGTTTTTAATAAGTGGCTAGAGATGTGTGGTTTCTCCTCTTATCCCCCTCCCACAGACCAGGTGCTTTGTACTTTCTGAACATGCAGTGGTTTTTGAACGTTGTGAAGGATGTAAACTGCAGCTGAGAACACAACAGCGCACCTCCCCCTGCCAAAAAAAAAAAAGGAAAAAAATATAAAAACCCCACTATCAGTAGCTTTCTTAAATCCTGGTCATCACATGGCATTCCTAGAATGTCCATACTTACTAAATGAAAGAGGGAAAATGGGAATAGCTTGTGATTTTCTGACTCTTAATGTGACTTTTTTGGGAGGAAGGCAAGGAAGGGATCCGTACTTGCGACAAGTTAAAAATAATTTTTAATTCCTTAGAGTAAGAACATGTTCTGAAAAGTAAAGATTTTGGACTTAATGTGCATGGAACAAAAGGCCGTTGTGAGCTATGTACGAGAGTTGCTGTGAGTTTGTATTCTGCCCTTTTTTTTCTGTGGGAGTTATTTCCTGTTGTTGACTAGAGTTCTTTATTTAGAACCACCTAGCTACTGAATGACGGCTCGCTTGCAAGAAGAAAAAGTGTGATTAAAACTTGCTAAGGCTTATTCCGAGATCTCCCCACTTCCATTTATTTAAGGGGAATCTTCGCTAAATGAAAGCAAGCGAAGTTCAAAACAACAAATGCATTTCCTTCCCATTATTGCCCCCACAAATTGTGGCAGCTAGCAAAAAGATCTTGGGAGGCTGAGGTCTTTCACCTGAACATCTCATAGAAGACGGTGTTTCTCTAACAGAGATTATTTGGTTTAGGTTGTTCTGGGTTTAAAACAGACACAAACCCATCAAATGCCAGGCCTCCCTTTTTGCTGGCAGGAGTAATGCACTGATGTTCTTGGGAGCAGCTCTCTCTATGAACCCCACAAGTTGAGTAAGGAGCAGGCACTTGCACTTTCCCAGCTGCTCAGAGAAGGAAGAGTTTCCTTTGAAGAGCACTGCCAGCAAAAAGGAGTTTCTGTATGCTGATCTGCTTGGCAATAGTGTTTGTGTATGTGTGTGGAGTCAAATTATCAGCACTTTGACATCTGCCTAACTTCTTTTGCTCTTGTGGCAGGGGCTGAACATCCAGCAAGAGTACAATAAAGTTAGCAGAAGAGCAGCTTCAGAGGGAAAAAGAAAAAAGAAAAAGATTTAACATGAAGGTTAACTCTACTGTAGGTAATAGGTAAGCAAGCAAAGTAACTGAGGTTTATTATGACTTTTTTGCTCAGCAGGAAACACACTAGGAATGTCCCCTGGGTGTGGATGATTAGAAAATGCACTGGACAGATGGACAATCATCCCTCCTTGGCTTGGCTGGCCCCTTGCTGTGAGCCTCTGGCAGAGGGTGCCTCTTTCTGCCCAGCTCCTGCAGAAGGGCTGGTGCCTCTCTGCAGCACCTGGGGCTGGCTGCTCTGGGTGGCCAGGCACTTCACTCTGCAGACAGGAGTTATGGCTCAGTCCTTGGCACCTTCCCTTCCGCAAATGAATCCAGTAGAAACTGGTTTGCAAAGTTGAACCTCTGTAGGAAAGTGGATCTCTGTGGAAGAGAGAGGGGTTTGGTTGCCTTCTGCCCATCCCACGTGTGCTGGGAAGGTCTGTGGCTGGCAGAAAAAGCAGGGAAAGCCTCAGTGATGCACCTCGTGTTATTTTCTTCTCCTGCTGCTGTCCAGTGGTCAAACAAGGGAAGAGCCTGGACTCGGTAGCAGCACCATCAATGGGAATGCAGCTCTTCCTCCTTGTTTCTTGGCTCCTTTCCCTTGACTTGTTCCCCTCTGTACTCCAATTATGTCTCTGTTTTGCCCCCTCACCAAGGCTAAAATCAAAATAAGAGAGGACAATTATTACTGTTTGAGCAACCTGCTTATGGATGTCACAGAAAATCACCACAGGCTTTAGGGAGCCGTATGCCACATGCAGCACCTTCTTCCCTACCTCCATGACATCCCTGCTCAGAACATCTCTTTTTTTCTTTCTTTTTTTTTTTTCCCTACTATTTTCTTTTGCACCCCTGCAAATGCCCACACATGCTATGTCATGTGGGTGTGCCCAGACAGGAGAGCTGCCCCTCCCTTCTTCCAGACCCTTGCCACATTTTAAGGACATTAGCACCCCAGAGTCACTGTGGGAGGAAGAAAGAGACCATTAAGAGGTGTGAAAGGAAGGGGACTCTGATGATAGATGGTGGATTTTCAGCTTTTTTCCTTTGTCCTGTTGGTAGGACCTAAATGCTGGGTGGGTTTGCAGTGATTTAGTGTTTCATCCTTGCTTGGGAATACTAATTAGGTGTAAACCTCTTTTAGACTTTGGCTAATGGTCACTATAAACGAACAGCTTCCTTTAAAGCGAAAGAACATAAAAAAAAAGGTTAGAGGAGAACCTAAGTTAATTTGTGCAGTTCCCTTTTTCTTCAGAAAGATAAAATGCATTTCTGACGGTTACAGGGTGGTTTTAGGTAGAGTTAAGAAATGCAGACATCACCCACAGTCTGTTTACCTGCATATGCAGGATGAGCTTCTGCTGACTCTTAGCCGTGCTAGCACTAGGGAATGTAGAAAGACAAAATGAATCATTACCACAGGCATAGTCACTAAAAGCATCTCATGTACTCATTCGGTCTTTTTTTTTTTTTTAATCTCCTCTTTGCACATAATCTAAGGAGTTACACATTTTGTGAAGGGTTAAAACAGAAAGATTTGTGCATTCACTGCATTGACTCAATGAGTTCAGTTCTGTATGATCTTCAATTATTTGGAGAGGAACAGAATGGCAGTGGGAGTTAATGCTGCTACATTTGATGTTCTTGTGCTAGGTTTTCTGCCAGCTCTGTTTTTTTTTTTTTTTTTTTTTCTCTTCCGAATTTGGCCCTACAGATTCAACTTCTGTTTTATTGGGGTTTGTTGGTTTTGGCTTTTTGCTTTTTTTTTTTTTAAAGAAGTGGTGTAGGTCACTCACTGTTTACTTAAAATTAGACCCTCAGAAACCTTTGTCTGAAAGGAGTACAGATAAACATAGTCTGTAAGGAATTTTGCACCTGGGACAGTCAGAGAAAGGATTTATCACTGCAAATTTGAATTACTTTGAAAATGCCTCTATCTTGGTAAGCATTCTTTGAATCTAGAGGTTCTAAGAAGCTGCAGAAACTGGTTTTAAACAATAGGCCCAAGCCCCCAAATCTTCGTAGGAGCATTAAAGTGCTTTACAGGTTGTATTCCAGCCAGCAGAAGCAGCTATAGGTGAGTGCCTTCATTTGGATGCCCATGTATTAACTCGTGTTTTCATATAAATAAGGATTGATACAGCTTGTTGTTGGTTTTTGGTTTTTTCCTGGTAATGCATCTGAGCACAAACACGTTGAACTCCGCTGACAGGGTTTAAGTCCTGCATAACATATTGAAATGCTGTGTAACATCCTACATCAGCACTGTAGCCACAACACCACTTTGATTGTGCCCTCCCAGCCTCAAACTCGTTGTAACTGCTGTACAATGCTTTAATGCAACAAATCTGAGCAGGAACATCCACTTCTAGAAGCCTCTGCTCACCCCACTGGTGGCCCCACTTGGTCCATCAAGCCTTTGGCATCTGAGAAGGGTTGAGCAGTGCTAAACATATTCCAACCTGCCTATGCACCCAGGCCTCTTTCAGGTTTCAAGAGTGCTTAGGAAAAGTGTGGGGGGCACGTGTGTTCCAAAAATCTGTGGCTCCATGGAGAGCTTGGCTTCAGGAAAGGGTTGTAGTCTGTGCAGCACTCAGGGTAAGCCAGAGCAGTAGAGTTGTTCTCCCCTGGTGAACAAGGAGCAGGTGGTCCCTCAGCAGTGGGGACATGGTGGTGACCTTTGTGCTGAAGTGTGTGTGGCTTGCATGTTTGACAGCCCCACGTTGTTAAGATTTTCAGGCTGGTGTTGGGTTTGTGCTCAGGATTGGTGGGTGGCCCAAAGTCTTCTGGCTTGATTGCAGTGACATCTGTTTACACCAGTGGTTAATTAGGCCTAAAGACTGGCCATCTCTCTATTTTTCCCCACTGTTTCTGTGTTTTTTCTTGATTAGAAGTATTCCCTCCTCAGCTCTAAAACAGAGGCTTTGGTTTTATCTGCAGATTTTTTTTCCCTCTTGATCCACTGGCCCTGGTATGAGATGAATATCAGGACATCAGCATAGCCTCTCTTCAAAAAAGTAACCAAGTGTTCCAGAAAAGAATGACTTGTGCTTTTGATAGAGACTGCAGAGTGAGCACTGAAAGGGAAAGAAAAGCAGCCTGAAAATGTTTAAAACTCAGCTCAGTGCAGAGTACAATTCACTGTGTGACAAGAAGCAGGACTGGGAAGGGGAGACTGTTTCGGGAGCCTGTGTGCTGTACAGGCAGTGCCAGTGTGAACAGTCTGGCCTGGGCCAGGAGTGAAGCACATCCTGCAGCCTGAACAGGATTTGGAAAGGAGCACAGATTTTTAATAGAAGGCAGAAAGATGTGAGGAGATACACAGCAATGGTAGGCAGCCCAAACCTCTGTCAGAGGACAGTCTTTCAGCTGGAGCAAGGATGATGCACACCAACAGTCTCCAGAGGACTGGGAGTGCACAGGGAATTACAGAGGGAGGGAGTCATCTCCATGCATGAGGAATGCAGCAAAACCTCCTCTGACTAAGCCAGCTAATGCACACTGCTTTTTTTTTCTTTCCTGATAATCCTGTTCCATAATATTTCCTTAATAATTTAGTATGTGAAGAGTAGCCCTTCTGAAAAGCATCTAAATCACCAAATCTTACTTTCAGATGAAACCTTGCTCCCCCTGTCATTTGTACACACTGGGGATTTTTATTTGGTGTGGCTATTTGAGAGCTATCCTGGAGTTAAGGGTTGGGTTTTTTTCCTTAATTACTTAATGAATTTACCATGTGGCACAACCCTTGGTACTGCCAAGCAATAGCTTCCTATTATCAGACTGTACAGGCCTGATTGTGCATTACCAAAGCCAAAAGCAGTATTTGGGAACCCATGTTGTCATCAAAATCTGTAGGAAGCTTAGAATAACTGTACAAAAGGGGTTAGTTGCACTCAGAATATTGATTCATGAGCTCCCTCATTTTTTGCATTGCTGTTCATTTTACCCAAAGAAAATCAACTGCCCAACTGGACATATAATATATGATACTGCATTAGAACTAAGGCTGCATTTGGTCATACTCATTAATTAAACTGATTTCTCCTGTAGGGTGGTTTTTTTTTTCCTAGAGAACTAACCAAGAATGATAATTAAGCATATTATGCATTCTAGGGAACGGTGTTTCTCCTACTGCCACAAAAACATTAAAGGAGAAAAATATGAACTAAAGCAGAAAATGAAGGGGGGGAAAAGAGCTAAAACTGCAGTGAGAAGGGATGGAACATTCCTTCCTTTGGTTTTTACTGACTCCTGTGCCTTGGGACACACGGGACAGCTTTGTTAGAGTGGAAGAGTTGCACCAGCAAAAAAAAAAAAAAGAAGAAAAAGCCATTGAAATCTGAATAAAAGCAGCCCAGCTCCCAAGTGCAGCTCCCTCCCTGCTCGTGTACAGGTGCAGACTGCAGTAATGCAGCACCCCAGTTTTTTACTGAGGAACTTGGTTTTATTTGTGGCTGATCCTTGCACGAGAAGGGCTCTACTCTGGGAGGTCAGTGCTGAGCCTGAACAGAGATGGTGTGAGGTGTGAGCAGTGTTTAACTGTGCCTTTGCTTGCAGCATGCTTTCTCCTAACCCAGGAGAGCCTCGCTGCTCGAGTGGAACGAGCAGCTCTGGCTGTAGGCAGGCCCTTTGTTTAGCTTTTCCCAAGTTGCCAGTGCTGAGAGGGTCTTTATTTGCAGAAAGTTGCCTGCTCTGGGGGGCAGCATTAGGTGTTTGCCTGCCAGCTCCTGCATGCACCAAAGCAAAGATATGCAGGGAGAAAATGAAGTTGTGTTGAACAATTACCTGATGAAATCTCATGGTATTCATACGTACTGCAATCAGAAAGGAAAAGGCCAAGGATGTAATTAGAGGCATAGGAAGCAGTTCACTCCCTCTGTTTTTGAAAAATGCAAGGGATGCCAACATTCCAGTACACCAAACTTTGCCACTCTTCCCTAATTAGCATCAGTGTTGATGGGCAGATTATGTGGCAGTCTGTAGTGTTTCTAATGAATTGATTTATGAAGTCCAGTGTCTGTTTCACCCTTCTCAATCTTTGATTTCTGTTTGTTCATTTTCTACCTTGTTCATCTATCTATCTTCAATGTAGGAGGTGGTTTTTGAATGATCTTCATGAGACCTGGCCTCGATCAGACAGGCTTTGAGCATTCTTGCTCAAAGACAGGGCTGCACTCAGGCTATGCCTGTAGCCCACGTCAGGTCGGTACTGCTGCAGAAAGACACAGCTCAGCTCCTTCTCTTTTACTGTGTCATCTTCACGTGTGAGCAGCTCAAGGGCCCGTGTCAAGGCTACCACTGCATGACTAAACCTGTGCTACTACTCCCTGGGAAGCCCATGGCTCTGAAATGGGATGCATTTTGGGTGGCTCCTCCTTGCAGATGCTCAGACTTTTCCCCCCTCCCACTCCCGCAGGCTCTGGAAACCTCTGCAATTCCTAGCACATCATTCTGTGGCTCCATTGCAGGCTGCTTCTCCGTGCTTACTGATGTATTGGGGCAAACTGCATTTGGGTCTTGCAGACACCTTCTGCTGGCTGCTCCAGAGCTGCAGAGCGGGGTTCCTTGCCCAGAAGGGTCTCTCTCAATCAGGTGTGAGGCCATGTGAGGAGCACTCGGCAGCGGGATTATTCTCCTTGTGCAGCCCAACCTGGTCCCGCCGCGCTGGAGCCTGCGCTGCGCACGGAGCACAGGAAGGAGCTCTATTCATATCGATTCCTATCGTGACCTGTGCTCAGCCGGGAGTGCTTCTGAGCGTGGATGCAGGCTGGACTAGTTGTGTTCAGAGGCACAATCTGAGTTACAGCGTGACTATAAACTCCTGCCAAGAAAGACTCGGGAGAGTTACAGTAGGAAACAGAAGGGGCGGTGAGCTTTTTCTTATGCTGGTGTAAAATTGGAGCAACCGAGCAAAGTCAGGAGCATTTAAACCTCGAGTGACACGGGCTCGGGCTTTTTAACGTGGCAAGATCAGGGCTGTGCATATCGGGCTGGAGCCCAGCTGCTTATTTAGCAAATGTTTGTGGTTCTGGTGCCGGTGATAGCGTGCACACACCCAGGCACCGGGACTGTAAACCTGCTGCGGACTTTGAGCTCCGGAAGGCAGGCGCTGCTCGGCTGGGCGCATCCACGGCGCAATTGCGCAAGGCCAGGTCCCGCTGTGTTACAAATCTGGTGTAAAGGAGGGCGGAATGCGGCCCTGAAATTCAGTGAATCCGGCATGCAAAAAAACCCCCCCAAAAAAACCCCACTAAAAAAAAAACCCACCCAAAAAACCAAAAAACCCGGCAAAAACCCCCAAACAGCAACAAAAAAACCCACCCCCCAAAACAAACAAACAAACAAACAAACAAACAACAACAAAAAAAAGCCCCACCGAACAACCCAGCCAACAATATGCAAGTATTACAAATATTCTGTGTGGATTTTGAGTAAGCAGAAGCCCGCTGAACAGGTATCACTCAGGCCCGAAAGAAAATGAACCTTTTATTTAGTGGTTTTATTGTGATGCTGGTAATTTCAGGGAGAGACTTGTTTCCCCAGGCAGAAGGACCAAATTTCAGTGCCTTACTGCTGGAAAGTATCCAGCCAGGGAGATTCTGGTTTTAATGTTTGCCAGCTCCTGGGCAATTCGTAAATCACT
Organism: Leptocoma aspasia; assembly: GCA_013399835.1. Lineage (NCBI taxonomy): Eukaryota > Metazoa > Chordata > Aves > Passeriformes > Nectariniidae > Leptocoma > Leptocoma aspasia. Next base: position 728,235 of record VXAX01007704.1, read on the forward strand.
CGTCAAAATCTAGTAAACGGCTCGTGAATTGCTTTGCAGATTGGTTTAGGGCTAACTCTGTGCCGCAGATACGGGATGAGAGAGCTTGGATCTCCTCAAAGGAGTGGCTGATAGCACGGATGGAGAGGGAAAGGTGTGCTGAGGCCTCCAAACCGGCAAAATGAAACAGTCGGATTTTTGCTCTGATGCCCTTTCCTTCCTTTTTAGTGAGTTCAGCAAAGTGCTCAAGTGCCAGTCCTGGTGTTTAAACATCAATTACATGGCGCCTTTTCAGTTCTAATTTTAAGAATCCATAAAATCAGCAATTAGTCTCCTTTTATTTTGGCAGATTCAATTGTTTTAATTGTTTGTTGGTGTTTTTCCTTTGTGGATTTTTGTCAGATACTGTTTCCAGGGTAAGGAAACCTTTCTTCTAAAAGTATCCTTCTTTCTGAAAATGGAACTTAGTTTCTAGCAAGACCATCATCTTGATTGATCACAAATCATTACATACCGTTTTGAGCATAATACCTAAACGAGTCGTGGTATTAATGACTAATAATCGCCTTTATATTAGGTTTTAAAGCTTTATTGTCCCGAAGTACAACCGGTTTAGTGGAACATGAAAGGCTGGAACGATCCGAGATGCCTGCTGGGGCTAGAGCCAAAACTGTAAGGTGTTGGAATCGCCTTTAACAGCGCCGGCTGGGATTACAGCCCTTTTCAAAACTCAGTCATTGAGGTGACTTAAAATAATCATCTTCTTTCCAGATAGCGCCTGGTGCCGAGTGCTTCCCTCCTTCCCCCAAGTCTTCGCGCGCTCGAACATCTCCGTTTGGCCTCATTTTTGTGCTTCGCTGGTATCTGCACAGCCCAAATTAGCAGCGAGGATTCCACGGACGGGGGCCGCCGCCTCCCTCGGCTCCCAGGTGAGATCCCGGGGCAGGGGGCGGCCGGCAGCGCTCTGGGCTTTCTCCACATCCCCCCCTCTGCTCGGCCGGGCCGGGGGCTGCCCGGAGGTGCGGGAGGAGACTTTTGGGTTGTACCGGGACAATCCGGGGCCAGCCCCGCGCGGGGAGCAGGGCTGGCAGAGCCCGGTGCCCCGGCCGGGTCCCCGCCACCGGATAGCAGGGATACTTGTCATATTTGCGGTCGGGGCGCGCTGGCACCCGCCTTTGTGCCGGCCCGGCGCTCCCCGGGGAAGCCGCGGCGGCTGCGGGGGCCGCGCCGCCCGCCCGGGGCCGGGGCACGCGT
>VXAX01007704.1:729496-746220 GCA_013399835.1 Leptocoma aspasia
GGGGGGGAGGGCAGGCAGGGGGCGGCGACACTCCTCCGCCCCCTCTGGCTTTGCGAGTCATCGGGGCTTGTTTTATCTCTACCTTTAAATTGGTGCCCGGGCAGAAGAGCCCGGGGCGGGGATCCTCCCCCTCTCCTCCGGGGAGTGGGGGGGTTCGTGCTGAGATGAGCAGAGGAGGCAGAGCGGCGAAGTTGACCTTAAAATACGCCCCTTCCCCCGCCGATGCGGGGGGATCCCGAGCCGAAGCAGGTGCGGGTAGCTGGAATATACTTGTTAATCGAGGTGGCTGTGCCGGCCCCGGTCGTGCTCTCCGGAGCCGGGCTCCCTCCGACGCCAGGAAAGCCGCGCCACCCCGGTGAGTTCGCGTGTGCGCCGGGCAGCCCCTGGAGCCGGGGCTGCAGCCTGGCTCCGATCCCTCAGCAAAGATTCAGGGAACCCCGAGGAGTGCGTCCTGTAGCGCCGGGAGAGCTCAAAGGGCCTGGGGGAGACTTTCACTCGGCTGTAGCAAAGCTGACATATGGCTGGGCAGGACCCGCCGCCTGGCCCTTTTCAGGGCTTGGTGTTAGGGATTAGCCTGTCTTGTCCCTGAGCAATAGCGCGCATGGGTCTTCCTTGGGAGCACCGCCAGCACGGAGAGGGGGGGATTTTGTGAGTGGGGTGGTTCATCTTTTGGAAGCGACGGCAAAAATGTATATTTATTAGTATTTTCTTCGGGGTGGATGAAGGGTTGAAAAAAAAATCCTTTTGCCGTGCCACTTTGATTTAGAGCGTTGGCTGCTTTACTCACATCGGGATCTGGAAAAATAACTTCTTCCTAAGCATGAAAATAGGAGTACAGTTACCTGCTGTCATTTCTTGCATTTTGTGAAGCACGGCTGGAAAACCCAGGGCCACTTTAGTTGGAAATCTATGGAGAGGCTTGTGTGGTGTCCAGTGGGCCCCTCGGTGGCTGATTTACAGCTGTGGGTCAGCTGCTGGTGTAAAATAAAGGGAATCTGCCCATTTTATCTCCATCCGGGGTGGGGGCTGGCAGCTTCTTTACCCGAACTTGAGTGCAGCACGCCAGAGCTGTTGCGTGTGGCGGCGTGTGCTCAGACAGCTCCAAGGCTCTCGGGAGCAGGGAAATCCAGGCTTTTTCATCTGGTGCCTGGTGCAGTCATCAGGGTGACTCTGGCTGCCGTCAGTGAGTGCTGGATTTTGCCACTCTAGAATGCACTATTGCTCAAACAGCGGTGGGAGAGGGCTTGGCTGCCCCGAACACCAGTTTTACGATTGTGTCTCTCAAATGAGTGAACGCTTGCTGTGTGTGTGAGTTCAAACAACGCTTTCTACCTTTTTTAATTTGGATAATTTTAGGCATGCATCTGCGCAAGTGAAGGTTCCCGTGTCTTATGGACTTCTCACAGGGTACAAAATTGACAGAGGCACCTCAGTTTGCATCTAAGGGCACAAGAAGCTTTCACATGGTAAAACGAACTATAAAAATGAATTGTGTTTTCAAATGATTGCTATAGAAATTAGCCAACTGATTTAGCAGGGTAAATTGAAAGCCTTTCTGGCTGAAGTTAAAATGCATGCATTTTACATAATAGGATGGTATCTTTGGGCTCTGGTTTAACATAATGAACCAGTGGTGGTGGTGGAGATAGGAGGAGGAGGATTAGGAGTTTGTGCTGCTGGACAGGTATCCAAGAGCGTGTCCTTCGGAATACTTCCATTGTTCAGGCAAATATTGCAGCATCCAATGTAGCAGCTCCAGATATTCATCCTCTCGTGACTGATCCTGCTTCCATTTAAGTTGGTAGCAGCAGCCACCCCCTCCTTTTCTGCAGGAACTGGCTTGGACTGCTAAACGAACGAAGCTAGACTTTGTGCATATTAAAACACTGCTTTGATTTTTGTGTCAAGCTGATTTCTTTTTCTCTGAAGCTGATTGAAAACAAACAAAAAGAAACTTGATAGCCATAGGTCCTTCAGGTTTTGTCTGTAGATGAAGCAGTCTTAAAGAGCATTAAATACATCTGTAGGTGCTGTTTTATTAAGAGTTGTAATTGTGTTTCTTTATACACCTGCTCTTTTTAGTGGGAAAGATGAAATAGTTTCACAGGGGAAATAATAACATAAATATACCAAGTGCTCAAATTGTCTGCCTGAGAGGCATCAAGGACTTTGAGATAATGTCCTAATAGCAAGCAAACACTCAAACTTCATATTCAGATTTTATTTTTTTAGGTTCCATAAAGTACAGCACATTTTATGCAATATGTAGTCTGAAGGATTTTGCCATCATTCACACAAGCTGCTTTTAGTTTCTCAATAAATATTTCATTGGGAAAACATTTTTTTTTTTAGGAACTCTGACTTTTTTTCACACTGATGTAAAGCACTCCTGGCACAGTTCATCTCTGGCAGTGCTAGCACTAGACAGGTGATCCAAAGTATTTGTGACTATTTTTGCTTTTATGTAACATCTTAAAGTGTAATCTGTCAAACAAGGAGAATGCAGTACTTTGAAAGTGTGAGTAGTCTTCTGGTGATCTACTTCTTATAAGGGCCAGGTAGCAAGAGAGACCCCTTCTTTTAACTGTGCTCTGTAGTGTAACTGGCTCACAAGGAGACAGCTCCAGTTGCAGTGGTTCCTTAACATGCACACGAATCAGTGACAGAAATAGCAGCTTTCAGTTACCAAGTCCAAAGATCAGGAGTGTTTCAAAGGAGAGAGCAAGGTCCAGCTTCAATGTAAGCAGGTTGGCACTAAGCAGAGATCTTTAGTCTTGATGAGTCTTTTGCTAATTAATGGTTTGTGGGAGATGAAATTTGCCAATCTGAGCACAGCACTCATTTTCTTCAGGGGTGTATAATTGCATGTTTTCTGCCACTTCTTTTGATTTCTAAACTTCCATCAGTCAGAGAAACTGCTGTCACGAAGAGGTGCCTGTTTTCTATAAATGGAGAGAGACTCTCAACATGCATTACTTCTTTAATTCTTTTATAAACAGAGTCAATTTTTGTGTTTGCTGTAGTGGAGGCTTCAGGTTTGTTCAGCATTACCAATGCAAACACTATAACAAAAATAAGATAACAATGCTTGCCTGTTCAACACGAGTGGGGAAGGCAAGGCCAGCAAATGCTGTGCTAATCTTTCTCTTGGCTGTGCTGAAGTGAAGCCCAAACTGAGGTTTAGTGGGAGAAACAGGCTTGTGTGTGTCACAGCACGGTCCCTGCCCTTTCTCTTGGCTGTGTGGGTATTAAGCTGTGTCACTGTGCAGAGCAGAAACTGCACTGCCACCACGTTGGTGAGCATGTCAGATGCTGGGTGTCACTGCCAAGTGGCCAGGAGGAGCTGTGAAGATGTGCTGGCTGGGACATTCCTGTGGCACAAAGGGGATTTTTGGGGTGGGGAAGACCTGATTCGAGGGGCATTTCCAAGGGAGAGTTGGGGCAGTCTCCAGGGACATTGGGTGCAGCCTCACTGGCCTTCAGAAAGGGCTTTAAGCTGTGACTAGGGGTGGGAAGGCTTGAAAGGGCCAAAGAAACTGTCAGGTCACCAGAGAGCAAGTTTTTGGTTTTCATGTGTCCCTTCTTTGAGGGTGGAGGCTCATCTAGCTCAGGTGAGACAGCAGCCACCACCACATCAGAGTGACACTGGATTCAGGGTGCTGCAGTGAAACTAAAACCATGCTCAGAGCCCTGTGTTAGGTGAGGTCAGACCACTGTTCTTCAAATGAGGGGCCAGGTTTGGTACCCTCATCAGCTTGGTACATAAAATCAGAGGTGTTGCCACAGAACAAGTTCCCAGCCTCTATAACATGATTAGTATTTTGAGTAACATTGGTTTTAAAGACAAATTTCTCCTTAATATCACTCTGGAATTGAGTTTTAAGTGGCATTGAATGACACGAGTCTCAGTCTGTGTAATTATTAGGAGCCAAAACCTGTTTACTTTGCTTTCACACCAGTAAGGTGTGTTGGATTTCATCTGACAGTTTGTTTCCAGTGAAGTTAGACTAAAAATTGAATTTTTAATATAGTAGAATACAGAGAGAAGAGTTCAAAAGCGGGTTGTTTTCTTTTAATGTTATTTTGAAAACAGGGTAGTATATGGAAGTAGCAGAAAAAAGAAGTTCCCTTTTTCAAGGAGCCCTGAATTGGTGGAAAGATCTAAACTTGCCCTAGTACTTCCTCAGATGTAACAATTAAAACTGTTTTCTTGATCCCAGATTTTCCACCCCACCCCAGAAACCCTTGTACTGTTTGAACCACACTCACCTTTAATGGAAATGTGACAATTATTGCCTGTTTTCATGCAGTTTCTTATAGCAGCCTGTAACATTAGTTTTAAAATCCCTCCTTATTGCCCAGGCAGGCAATAAGGTTGAGTGAACTGCACTATAGCAAGAACCACCCATGACTGGAGGTAAACTATGCGGATATATGTTGGGGTGGAGGTTGAAAGGAGCATGGAGGGCATATTTGAAGCAGACTGTGCAACTGCTACAGCAGGTCTGACTAGTTTGAGGTGCCTAAAGGCAGCTTTGTCTTAACTTCAGGTAGCTGCAAAATGAAGTTTTAAATCCTAATTCAGAAATACATCATCATCATCTTCCGGTGCCTCCGCAAACTTTACTTTTCATGTGTTTTTACAGGCGCTCTTTCTCCCTTGGAAAAAAGCCTTTAGTAGGTACACGTCCACGTGCGTGCATATCATTTGCATATTTTTCAAACATACATTTCATCAAGATAGGGGACTAGCGTTTGTGTGCAAACCACAGTGTTTTTTTTGAACAGCGGTGGTTACATTTTGCTTTCTCACTGCTCTGTGGGCCCTGTGTGAGACAAGCCACTCTATTTCAGCACTTTTGGCATGGCCTGATTTGCTGTGGGTCGTGTCTCGTGCCTGCTCCTGGCCCTGGAGTGGGAGCAGTGCCTTAGGCTTTAGGAGCCTGTGCTGTGCTCACAGGGATTTTGACCAGGGGATTTCCAGGCTGCCTATCCCAGGGGTCCAGTAACCTGCTTGGGTTACCCTGCTGGGAGCTGGCTCCCCCTTACCCCTCCTGTTCCATCTGCTTGGCAAAATTGGCTCTTCTGAACAACCTTTCCACTTTCCTTCCCTAACTAAAGTGTTCCACAAGTAGCTGGTGAATGAATGAGAGAGAAATAATATTTTCTCTGTGTGTGTGTGACACACAGTGTCAAGCTTCCTGTCACACGTAGTGTGTGTGTGCTTGGATGAGGACTTGAATTGTGGGGAAAATCAGTATAATACTATCATGGGTGAGGTGAATGGGCTGTGCCTGACTGAATATGAAATAAAGTTTAGTACATTCAGTTTCCTGAGCTGTTCTCCTTCTGTATTTTCCGCTCCCAATTTCCACAATCTAAGTTTGTGGCTAAGTTTTTTGTTCTGTGTTAATTAACCTGCCCTAAACATGCTTCAAAATACAGACTTAATATACATGTTGTCAAAATATGCTGTTAAAAGGGTGCCTCCATCTAAGTTTAAATGATTTACTTGAAAATGTTTAAATTACTCCACATAGAAGAGACGTGGGTCCCATGGTGGCTGTTTTAAAGAACATTGCTTTGGTTTAGTACTTTTTATTGTGAAATCAAGCAGGTGCCACAAAAAATGGAACCTCTTTCGTGTCTAACTCATAGCTATTACAGGTTGAGAAGGGTTCAAGGCTGGCCAAAGTTCCCTTTAGTCAGTTTTCAGAAGACTCCTTTGTAGGACATGGAAACATATGCTGTGTTTCAACAAGTGCAAGAGCTTTAGTGCACTGGACTGAAAGGCCAGCAGTTATCATCTTGTCCAACATCATTTGACACCATCTGAGTAAACTTTTGTGTCAAATTTTAACCACCTTTTTAAAATTTGTTTTGTTTTCACTGGTGGTGGAGAAATGTCCAACAACTGTTTCACCTCATTAAGAGAAGCTTGCAGGGTGAGTGGATCCTTTTTCATAGAATGTATTTGTTTGCACGGTTGTGTCCATTTCATTTAAGCAAAAATGTTGAAAACAACTCATGTGCTGTTTAAGCTACTTTAAAAAATGCCAGGGAAACACCTTCCTTTTCTCCTAACTCTCAGTAGTGTGAAACTGGTTAGCAAATATAATCTGCAGGCCAGAAACTAAAATGACTTGTCATTGCTGGGATTTGTATGGTGCATTTGCAATATAGGTTTCTTCAGAGGGTTTTTTTTTTCCTTTCTCCTCTTCTCTCCTGCCATTTGCTGCTTTCCATTTTGACTGTGATAATTTATTCAACACTGTTTTCAGAGCAATAACCTACTTTTTGGCAAACCATTCAGTTCTTTCAGTAGTGTGGGGTTTGTTTTTTTCCCCCTCCCACCATTTGTTCATTAAGGGTCTATAACAAGGAGGAAAAACAAGGTATCTTTGGGGAAAAGATGCTACGATAGGATTCAAACAAAGTAATTATAAATAGGTGAGAAAAACTCTCTCCCTTGTTACACACGAAGGGGTCTCGTCTCTCGTGGGCGCACGCAAAATTCTCATTAACCTCTGCAGGAATTGCACAGGTCCAGTGGAGATGGGGCTGCAGTGCTCAGTCCCTACATACACTAAAAATACCAGGCAGCCCGTGGCACGTGCCTGCCAACAGAGATGTCTTGTACAATACAAGACAACGTTGCTGTGATCCATTGTTCTGTGTGCAGGGGAGGAGGGATGCACAGCCAGGCTGGCTATTTCATCATTCTCCCTTACAGCCTGACCAGTAGCATCTTGTCATTACAGGCATGTAATTTTAGCAGGGAAAAGGGAGTGTGTGTGTGTGTGTTTCCCAGCCTGTGTCACTTTCTGGTAGCTGTTCTAGGTCTTTCAGATTGTTTTGAATTTCATTTACAAGCGAGGTGTCTCTTTTTAGGCAGCACTTGGCTGGTGCCTGCTGGCTCTGCAGTGGGAAGGGATGGGAGGCAGCCTTGGCTGGGTTGGGCCCTGGAGCAGCACACAGCCATCTTAATTGCTGCTGTTCCATCTCTTGAGGAGATGCTCTGGCTCTCCCAGCATGGAGCTGTGTGCACTGGCTCCAGCGTGGCTCCTTGCCCAGTGACACGGGAATTCATGGGGTGATGGTCCTGCCTGTGGGACCAGCACCTCCTGCTTCCATGCAAGGAGGCTCGGAGTGCTGCACTTGTGGGAAGAAACAGTGGTGTGGAGCAGGAAGAGCTTCTTGGCTGATCCCAGGGAGGCTTGTGTGTAGAAGCCCTCGCATGTTTTTTGGGTGCCAGCAAGCAGAGTGTGCTGAATAATCAGCTAATCACGTAGTAAAGTCAGGATTTGGCCCAGTGCTGTGCCTGGTTTGCTTTACTCAGCTCTGATTTCCTGCTGCTGATGCCCAGGTGTGTAAAGCAGCTCCTGGTCCTTCAGCAGAGTGCTGAGCCCGTGTGTTCACAGCACGATAGAACTCACTTCACACTTGGCAGGCCTGGCTGCTTCCTTAGCACTGCCACGTGGAGACCTGAATTTCAAACCAGCCTGGCTCTTTTTGGTGGCTCTTTGGAGCACAGAGCCCAGCTAAGCTTGAACCCCAGGGGAAGGAGGCTCCTGGTGGTGGCTCGGACGCTGCTGTGAGCAGACAACCATCCTGAGAAAGGATGTAAAGGAGATTTGGCACTGAGGTGACCTGAGATGAGGGCAGCTTTGCCATCCTCTGGCTGATCTCTCTCCCCTCAGTAGGTAACCCTAACAAAGCAGCTCCTGGTAGTGGGAAGGGGGGATGACTCCACCCTGATTTGGCTCAAAGCAGGTGGTTGGTGGTTAGCAGGGCCGTGTCTGCACCAGGTTTTATGAAGGGCTGTGGCAGTGTGATTCCTAAAGCTTCCAGTTATGGATGAGACCAAAAAAGGGCAGGCTGGGGGCTTGTTTGCATCTTCTGGGCACTGTTTTATAAGGAGGCACATGGGAAGTCCTGTCTGAAGCAGAACATGTGAGGATTGACATTTTGGCTTTGAGATCTTTGAGACAGAAATTAGTTTTGCTGAGCAATCCAAACCTGTTCTGTTTTTTTTTTTTTTTTTTTCTTCCAGTAAAGACAGCTGCCTTCCTGAATGTGAATATTAAATAAATGCTTTTCAGCCCTGGTGTGTTACCCAGGTATATCCTCCCTCTTGCTTGGCACTGAAAAGCAGTTGTCAGAGTTGCTCAGGGCTTTTGCTCTTGCCTTCAGCCTCACGGTGGTGTGCAGTGTGCCTTGCTGGCTTTCCATGCTCAGAACCTGTGCAGTCTTGTCCACCTTCTGGTTCTGCCAGGGCAGTCTTTAATGCTTTAACAAGCTAACAAGTGCTCCTCTGATTTAAACTTGCATTAACTTCTGCTACCCTGATAGAATTCCTAATATTATAAACACCCTTAATAACATGGCTATAATCTAGAAAACCTGCTGTCCTTTTTCCAAACAATTACTTAATGAGGCAGTAATTTATTCTAAGCTATATTTATTGGAGCCCATTCCAGCTTTATCAGACGTACTCTGTTTGGATGTGTGCAGTTAGTCAAAAACATTAAAACTGCTCCACTTCTTCCAGGGGAACATGTTACATTTAGCAAACTGACAGCATTAGAAACTGTTTCCAATTTAATAAAAGCATATGTTTCCTGCAAGGCTTAACACACTGCAGAGTCAGAGATTGCCTTAGACTGCGGCTTTGCCTTTTTTTAGCGTGGTGGAAAGGAGCTGCAGACTGAAGGCAGAAGTGGAGTTTGTGTTTTTGGTTGTTTTGCAGAGATCCTTCTAGCAGGGCTTCGGCAGGCTGCGAGTTGAAGAAACTCTCAGGAAAGTGGTGTGGGCGGTGCACGCAGAGCTCTCCTCCAAATGCAGTTTCTGATCATGAACAAACAGCAAGAGCTTGCTTTGCCCTCTGGGCCTCAAATAGTACAGTATGCAACAAGGGAGAGCAGGCAAGGCACGAGGATGGAAACAGTAGGATCAGATTACAGTTTCAAAATATCGCTGGAACACGTTGGCTGGCGTTACACTATTGACTGGCTTTATAATTGCATTGCTTATTTGCTAGGGAAGGCTTCACCTTTCTTTGTGATTAACATGGGCACTCCTTCAGGGACCTGGGGACTCCGGGCTCTGAGTATCAAAGGCAAACCCTGTGAGACCTGCACGACTTCAGATGCTTCTCAAATGAGAGTCTGAGCTTCCTCTGTTGTCTCCTGTTTGCCAGAGGTTTCCTTACACAGTCCCTAACAAAGTTCTAACAGTCACCCACTCTGGTTTGCTTTCTTATTTTGATTTTTAACTGGAGAGGAGAGGAGAAAAGAGCCCTGTCACTCAGCTTATTAGCTGCTCCTCACTCAGTCTTCGCTCTGTGTGAAGTGCCTAAAGCAGGGGGCTAGGGCTGTGTTTCTGTAGGGAGAGAGAAGCTGCCTTTCTTGCTAAATGCAGGAGTGGAGTGCTGAGGAGCTTTACTTGCTTCTCTGTTTCTTCTGGAAGAGCTGAGGTTTACCCATCCACCACAGGAGATGGGGAAGAGTTAGGTCCCAGTAAAATATGTGTGAGAAATACCTGCCACTTACAGTTACTGCTGGCACTGACAGACTTGCAAACATAAAAACAATCCCCTGTACTCTCTGGAAGCAGAGAGCTGCCCAGGAGGCCAATTTTTTTATATACTCTAAAGGAGAGTTTTGTAAGTGCTTATTAAACCTCACTCAGTTAAAAAAAAAAAATAAAAAAGGGCAGCCAGAATTAATGTAAAATGTGTCAGGGAAAACAAACCTTGTAAATATGGAATGTCTGAGCACTGGCTCTGGAGAGGACCCTGCACTGCTCCATTCCCTCTACCTCTCTTCGGGGGTGGTGGGATTTGTTTCCTAGCTCACATGTGACATGAGACACAGTTCTTACCAGGCAGCATTGTCAGGACTCCTCTTTAGCCAGGCAACATGGATGCAGTGCACTCCAACATGTAAAAAGTGCATCAGATCCTGAGAAAGCAGTGGGGGGGGGGAATTTTAAAAAGAAAAAAGGAACCCTCCCCCATCCAGCCCGGTCGGTTCACCCCCTGCAGGCCAGCTGCAGCACAGGGAGCGTGGCCGTGCAGCTCTGCATGGAACAGGCTGTCCCAGCTCCCAGGGATGCTGCCGTGCCAGGCTTTAAACACTCGGGTGTCAGCAGATGAAATCCCCAAGGAGGGGTGATTTCCATCGAGCTCTGGCTGTTCGTGGCCTCTGAAAGTCCGTGTTGCTTATTCACTCCAGCCCTGGGGTTAAACCTCGACACCTGGGCTGTTCAGCTTTCCCCCTTGTTTTGCTGCCAGGTTTGTACTGGCCTTCCCCTCTGCTTTTCCTTTGTGACTTTGGATGGGAGAAGGGTGCCAGAGCTCTCAGATCTGCACTTCCACCTGCTGGGGCAGGTTTGCTGTGCTTTGCCAGGATCCTGCAGGCCAAGGAGCATCATTCTGAGCCCATGGTCCTGCCCTTGCCCTAAGGGGTCTTCTACAGATGTGTCCACTCTGCTGTAGCCTTGGGGATTTGGAAACCTCTCTCCCTGTCTTTGTGGAAACAGGGACAGGGAGAGAGAGGTTTCCTGGTTTGCCTCCTTAGCTCTAGGGGATGGATACTTTGAAGTTGTGGAGACTGGTTGCAAGTTCAGGTGGTCCCTCAGGCTGGGTCCAGCAGCACTGAAATACCTCACAGCAGCTCAACCTGCCTCTGTTAGCTCAGGGGATCTGGCCCTTGTCTTGCCAGTTGAACCCAGTTGGCATAAAAGGCCTTTTTATTTTGGTCCTGCAGCTATCTGTGCCAAATCCTGATTCTGCTGAAGTCAGTAACAAAACCCCCATTGACTACCCTTGGGCCAGGATACAACCAATGGAACCCTCAAGGATCAGGAGTGAAGGCTGGAGGAGAGGAAAATCATATTTCATGTGCCAGAAGTGACACAGAAAGCACTTCCAGAATTCACTGGATAGGGTCTCTGAGAAAACCTGGTGAGGGTCACTTACATCTGAGGTTTGTGAAACTTAGGGGAATGAAATGTACACATCCAGTGCTCTCATTGCACTTTGGGGGCTTCTTATGGGGAGCTTTTGTGTTGTGGGGTTTTCTTGAGTTTAATTCCCCCAAGTTGCCTTTTTCTTTCTCTCTCCTTTTTTACCCCCCAGTGTGGTTTTAATTACCTAAGATTTCAGAAAATAACTGGTCCTGCTTTAAACTCCTCTTCTTGCACAAGCCCCTGTGGTTCACACCTGTGTTTCTCCTCCTGGAGAGGAATGGTTGCCTGTGGACTCAGGGATTTGATACTTTTACCTTTTTGAGCAACGTGGTGTTTGTTCTACAAGTAACCTCAACTCTGATAAACTGTTCATCCTCTAGACTGACAGAGGGGGTGGCGTAAATCTGTGAGTGGAAATGTGACTTCTTAAAAACCCTTTTCCTCTGTTCCTCTTGGGGTTCAGTTCCTCCTTCTTTTTTTTACCTTCCTGTCTGTCTCAATGAGCAGGGAGAGCCTAGTGGACTGTAGAACTGATTTCCAAGATGAGCCCTCGGTCTTGAGAGGTATTTTAAACTTAATTGTTAAAAGTCTTTAGGAATTAAAATTAAAGGTTATTTTTATTATTGGATGAGCAAAATCACTTTTCCTCTCAGTTTTTACATATCTGGTGCTTTTCTATGCCAAAGTGCTGAATATTGAAGACTTCAGAAATAGCCTGGTGGTGTCAAAGTGTCCGAAGCTGAATCGATAAACACAGTGCTCCTCTCACAATCTACATGTGCCTCTGTCCTCGGGAGAGTGAAGGATTCCTCACTAAGTGGGCTCAGAGACTCAGGCATTGCACAAGCTCTTCTGTGTTTAATCGATGAGGGTTGACTCCAGAGAACCATCCGCTCCAGGCTGATTATCTCTTCTGCTGAGCCCCAACTGCATTTTTTTCCAGCTCTGCCTGAAAGAGCATGCAGAGCCAATAAAAGGGAGCTAAATGACATGCAAATGAGAGAAAAAAAATTATACTACTTTTGTTTTTCAATTAAGAAAAGACAACTCCCAAACAATGCTAGAGTTTCTCTGGTGCTGAGGCGCATGCAATCGCCCTAAATGGGCAAAAAAGCAAGTAGAATCTTTCCCAACAACAATGGTGTAGCTTTTGGTTCTGGGTTTTCTGGAGCTGGAGCCAACTGGTAGATAATATTGGGGAAGATCTCCAAGTAACTCCCCCCACCCCAATCCCCAGAAAGATGCAGCTTTTCCATTGTCTTTCTTCAGCTTTCTGGTTCCACATACCTAAGAAATGTTGAAAACTCACTTGCAGACCAAAACCCTGCAACACCCTTTATTACAACAACAACAACAAAGTGACATCCAGTCTCAACTCTTAACACCTGGCCTCAAAATTATGTTTAGCAAACGGGTGAAAGTGCAGCAGAAATACTTCTGGCTGAGGATGCTGCTCAGCCAAAATAGATGCATGAAAGACCTCCCATGAACATTATCCTTTATCTCTGCCTGTGCAGTGCCACAGCTGGGTGGGTTGGTGTTGTCTGGCTGCCCCTGTGACAGCTGTATGACTTGGTTGGACTTGGTTGGACCAAATGACTTGGTCTTTTGACACCTGGGATGGTGTGGGTTTGTCTCACTTCGTGCTGATCTTTGGTCAAGCTGATCTTTTAGGTTTGGGTTTTTTGTTTTCACAGCAGGAGGTTTGGCTGGAAAGGCTAGGAGCAAAGTTTTTGAGATGAATGGAACTGATTCTCAGATCAAATGCTGGTGCATTGTACAGCATCCTTTTTCTTTTTTTTAAATGTTCTTTTCTCTCTTAAGACATACAACACCGATCCCTTTAGTGCAGGCATGAAATGGGTTGGTTGAAGGAGGGAAGAGATGGCTTCAACTGTAAAGAACAAGCAGGCAACATTGTCTTAAGCTTCAATGGTCAGAAACTATGAAATTCCTTTATGAAGAGCCAGAGAAAGACCTGCAAGCCCTCAAGCATGTCTGATTTTACCAACTCTATCAGTTGGTCTAAAAAGATATCACCTCCTTGCTTCACTTGGCATGAATGAAGTGATTTATGGAAACTGGAGGAAAACATTCTTTATAATTCCCATTGGCGTGCCAGAGGAGGAGGGGATAAAATAAAACTTTATAAAGCTGAGAGTCTTGCACTGCTTATTTGAGCCCTCTCTTTGGTGGAATAAAACCCCCATGCTTAGGCTGAAATCCTGCTTTGGTGCTTTAGGGGTTAAACCCTCTTCAGAGAGTATTAGTGGGGAAAAAGGAAACTGAAAGCTGTGCTGAAAAGGTAGTAGGTGAGACTGGGAGTTGCCTGATCTATTTTATCTTTTAAAAGGGCAAGCTCTGAATCAAGCTACGTGAAGATGGAGTGAGATGCGAAAGCTTGACAGTCACACATACAGGAAATCTTGAATTATCTCTGAGCTTCCTGGAAAATGATGTAGTGAGGTTATCGTAGTATTTACTTAGTCATGATCCCATAATTGTTACTGATCAGCTTTAAAAATGTGTTTGCTACCAGCACCTCAATCTTGGGTGGAAATCAGCTTGGTTGGGTTTGTTGGAAACGCTTGGCAGCATCACCTGGCAATGATGAATAACTGAGCACAGGGAATGGAGCCTGGGCTGTTTTCTTTATCATGGGGGAAAAGGTTTGCTTTGTGCAGTGAATGTTTTTATACATTCCTGGCAGAGGCTGACAAACTTCAAACTCTTCTAGTCCCCAAGCCATTTAAAAATGTCTTCTTTAAATAGAGCATTGTGGAAGGAGCACTGCTATGTCTTTAGGTCAGAGTCTGTCTTTTTTCAGGGGGAGACGATAGTAAGAAGGGATGGAAAGCTGCTCACTCTCCTCCTAACCCCTTGCTGCTTTAAAAACGTGCTGGAATTGGGCAGGGTTTTTAATTCTTGCTAGCCTGATCCTCCCTTTCTTGCTCATATCGGTCTGAAGTGAAAGGAAACGTGTCTACTGTGAACACTGGAACAGCGAAGCCCCCCGCTCGCACCCCAAACCCACGTGCACAGCTCTGGAGTAGTCCATGGAAGTGACACTAGGGAGCAGAGAAAAACCAGGCTTGGGCAGGAGTGCTAAATTTCAGAGGTTTTGTTCACCCGAGATTCCAGGCGCAGGAATTGCTGGTAGCTGGCCAAGGAGCTTGGATGGCAGCCTACCTGGTCCTCAGCTCTGCTCAGCCTGCTCCCTCCCCCTGCCTTTCTTTTTTTAATTGCATAATATGCTAGAAAATTATCTGGATTTGGGACTTATTTTTAACCAGAAGAGGCTCACTTCGCCCGATCTGGTTTTGGATTTACCATCCAGCAAATGCTTTCTGAAGCACTTGTAGCACTGAAACCCTGACTTCTTTAGCCCCCTTTTCTGCTTTCCAAGGGTTTCTTTGCTCTTAAATGTTTGTCAGTCATTTTTGGTGACATTTAACTACGTTGTCTCTCTGGTAAACTGGTGTGCAACCATCAAACTGTGTTAGACCAGCCTAGTGCAGTTGTTTTGCAGGCACTAATGCCACTGGGAGGCTTGGGAATTGTACTCAAATAAATTTGGAAGGCAGATTTTGTCTCTCAGATGATAGCTCCATAATGTGAGAAGGGTCAGGTCTGGGGTAAAAATCTATATAGCCCTTCCAACTTCTTTCTGGATACCTGTGGCTAGAAAGCCTCTTCCACTTTTTTCTTTTCTTCTTTTTTTTCTTCCTCTTTAAACAAGGCAAACTTCTTCCTGCCAGAAGAATTTGTTAAACAGAAGGAGGGATACAGGAATGAACAGGGAGCTCCTTGTGATCATATTAAAAGAGTGAGTGGGTTAGAGCTCCAGCACCTCACCACTCTACCTAAGAAAATGAGAGAGCATAACATGAGGTCGTGCTACTGTCACAGCACAGTGACTCCTTCATTCCTCTGCGTCTGGGGGGATCTTTGTGTCACAAAAGTAATGGTGACAAAATGAGGGTGGGACTGTGCTGTGTAGAGGAGCATTTCCAGGTGCTCTGAAACATCCTGGAAGACATGGCACTGGGGACTGAACTGCCCTACTTAATCTTAGCTCAGAAATTATTTATAATGCGGGGCAAGTTTGGTAAAATCCCCTCTGTTTCCTTCAAAATCTGCCATCTGACCAGCAGCAGAGTGTAGTGCAGAGAGTGGTCTTGGGGATTAGACTAAAAGACTTGACAGATCTTCTTCTTCATCTGTAATTTATCTAATTCTGAGTGTAATAACTGCATTTCCTGCTCTGGTAGTTTAGTCCTTAGGCAATCAGCTAAATAAACCCATATGTGTATATCCTGGTGTACCAAAGGGCTGGATCTCCCACCCTCACCAGGGAAGTTTCTCTTAACACACAATTGCTTGAGCCTCACTTCCCTTCCCCTGTGAACACACTTTTGAATAAAAAGAGGAAATTCATTGTGAGAACCTCGGTGCTTTACATTTGTATTCCCAGTCAGGGAATGTAAGGAAATGTTCAGTACAGCGCCCGTGACTTGTCCCCCTATGGACAGATACTTGCTTAATGTAAGGAAGAGGAAATTTACTGCCAAGCATGCCAGATCTTGAGTATTATAGATACTGTCTGAATTCCTGCTTGGAATTTCCCAGCACAGCCATGCCTAAACACGGATGGAGCGGAGCCCTGCATTAGGGTGGCTGCTGCTGTGGGCCAAGGCCGAGTTATTGGTGGGGCCAGATGTGCACCTGCTTGGCTGCCTTCATCAGTCTGCTCTCTTCCCTTGCAGATATATGTTGGGGAAAGGAGGAAAGCGGAAGTTTGACGAGCATGAAGATGGGCTGGAAGGCAAAGTGGTGTCTCCCACTGACGGTCCCTCTAAGGTGTCTTACACCTTACAGCGTCAGACTATCTTCAACATTTCCCTTATGAAACTTTATAACCACAGGCCATTAACCGAGCCAAGCTTGCAAAAGACAGTTCTAATTAACAACATGTTGAGGCGAATCCAGGAAGAACTCAAACAAGAAGGCAGCTTGAGGCCCATGTTCGTGGCCGCTTCGCAGCCTGCCGACCCTCTCAGCGACAACTTCCGCGAGGCGCCGCCGGCCTTCGGCCACCTGGGCTCGCCGGCCCTGCTCCCCGCAGAGCTGGTGAGCACCATGCCCCTGGAGTCCTGCCTCACCCCGGCCTCTCTGCTGGAGGACGACACTTTTTGCACTTCCCCGCCTGCCCAGCACGACGGTCCGACGAAGCCGCCACCTCCTGCTCTCCAAGCAGTAAAGGACAGCTTCTCCTCAGCCTTGGACGAAATCGAGGAGCTCTGTCCAGCACCTACCTCCGCAGAGGCAGTAGCAGCTGAATCAGCAGCCCACGAGTGTAAAGCCCAGCCCGGCGAGTCCAACATCCACAAGGCCGAGGGCCTCCCGGAGAGCAGAACGGCTGAACCCAAACTCATGGACCCCCTGCCTGGCAACTTTGAGATAACAGCTTCCACAGGTTTCCTCACGGACTTGACCCTGGATGACATTCTGTTCGCTGACATTGATACGTCCATGTATGATTTTGACCCCTGCACGTCTGCCACGGGGGCTGCCTCAAAAATGGCTCCTGTCTCAGCAGATGAGCTCCTAAAAACTCTCGCTCCGTACAGCAGTCAGCCAGTAACTCCAAATCAGCCTTTCAAAATGGATCTCACAGAACTGGATCACATCATGGAGGTGCTTGTTGGGTCTTAAAAATATTAGAAATATAGCAACTTTTTTTTTTTTGTCTT
>VXAX01007704.1:746242-897377 GCA_013399835.1 Leptocoma aspasia
GCTTTTTTTTTTTTTTTCTTTTTTTTTTTTTAATTTTAAGTACCAGTATATACACTTGGTAGTATTTCCATAGTCCCTCCCAGCCCCGATTCACAGCACTGTGCATGCATCCTTGCTTGCCTTTTTTGAAAAGAAAAGGATCACACTAGTTTTTGCTTCGAGCAGAGTTGGAGTGCCTTCATCCATGTATGACCACTTCTAATGTATTTTTTTTAAAGTGGTTCCTCAAGGAAGACCGAATATCCTGGTATAGGAAAGAATATGTATTGTAGACAATGTTATGTTATTACAAAAAAGAAAAAAAAAAAAAAAAAGAAAAAAAGGAAAAAAAAAGGTAAAAGCTAAGCACAAGGATTATGTTGGGGAAAGTTGTAAATTGCATGTGCATACTTGTCTATTTTTTCTATAAGTTTTATTGCAAGAGGTAAAAAATTTTATTATTTAGATAATCTCAATACCATTTTAGCCCTGTATAGGTTGACTTTAGCAATTCAGCCTTTTGGAGGCATTAACCTGCTCCTCTTTAAGTGTTGCATTTACATGGCTGTTTAGAAACTGCTGCCCAAATTTATTTTATATTTTTGTACAGATTCTGCAGTTTATGGTATTGTTTTTTCTAAAAACAAATGCTGTTTATACACACAAAAAAATAGCTATTTTGATAGGATTTGCTCACATAGTTCCTGCATAATTCAGATGTACAAGAACCACTTGTACTTTTATACAGAGTTGTAATGTTTTATATGTGTATGGTGCAAAGAGAAAATTGGATCAAATAAGCCTGCAGTCGATTTCCCTGAATGCAAACAAACAAAAAAAGTGCTTTAAGAAAGGGCTGGGAGCCGCTTCTGTCGGAGTTTCACAAGTGTTTGCTCCCTGCTGTACCCACTGCGCACTACTGTGATTCCCGAAACTTAGAGCCATGTCCTTTTCCACCACGTACGTGAAGCAGTTGGCAGGAAACAGTTGTGGAACTTCCCCTCGGAGCTCCCGAGCGCTGTCCCCAAGCCCCCATCCCGCCTGGCTGGAGCCTTAACCCGGCGGGGACCGGCACCTCCTCACCCGGAGCTCCCCTGGGAATGGAGATCGGCACCTCCTGCTCCTCCTGGGAATGGAGATCAGCACCTCCTGCTCCTCCTGGGAATGGAAATGGGCACCTCCTCACCCGGAGCTCCCCCTGGGAATGGCGGGAGGGGCCCGGAGCCCACCCAGAGCCAGCCTCCCGTGGTGGCACCTCCCTGACTGAGAGCGGGGCTGGGAGCGTCCGCTCGCCCTTTCTTGGAGCATTTCTCCTCCTCCCCTGTCCCACCTCACTGTGCTAAGTGCTGAAAAAGGCAGCTTCAGTATTACTGCAGTGAAGCTCATCTCGTTCCTGCACTGGATGGACTTGCTTTAATATCCATTGCTGTTGAAACTGGAGCCAGTCGTGTGACATCACTTGGCATCTCGTACAGAGTTGGGTTCTTGTATCAACTGTGTTACCTGCTTTACACTTTATAGACCCGTTTTACAAGGAATATACAGACACAGCTTTCTATGCATGGTCCCCTCCCCCGTGACACCTGAGAAGTCTTCTTACTGCACCAATAGCTGTTTGGTTTTTTTGTTTTGGTTTTGTTTTGTTTTTTTTTTTTCCTAAGTTCGTTGTGGTGTACATTTAATTTAAAAAGAAAAAAATGTTTGCAATGTATCATGCCTATTGCTGAAGTTGCTATGGCATTTTAGTTTTCCAATGGTACTTTAGTTGTTGAGTGCCGGTTACAACCTATATTGTTGACATGCCTATGGCTTCTTTAGGAATAACTTTTATATTTATTTAAGAAATTTTAAATTATGTTTTACGTCATTTGGCAATATTCAGTCAATTCTGCTCCCTTCTTGTCATGGATGAAATTGGGTCTTGCCTGCCTTTTGAGGAGGCAGCTTTTTATAAATTGGCACTTTAAAACAGGCCATATATATTTATTAGTATATAGCTAGATGTAACATAGATATGCACACAGACACAGGATGAGAGCAAATACGTTTTTGCAATGAAGGAACTCCTAATGGAAATGAAATGTACATGTACATGTACAAATCATGTACAGATGCCAAAGGCTCCCAGTTCATCTGTCAGGGAGAGGAGGGGGGCACTGGCCCAGGGGGGTGGGTTTGCTTTCTCCTTTTTCCCAAGCTGACCTCCGTGGAGCACTGGGGTGCTGATGGATTTGCAGCCATTACACAGACTAAAGAGAAAGGAAATTATTGCTTCCAACAGAGAACCATTGACCAAGTGGAGCTTTAGGGAGCAGGGGAAGGGAGGGTGGGGAGGAGGGGGACAGCTCCAGCTCCCACCCAGCCCTTGTCCCACAGCAGTCCTCAGCCCTTGCAGGAGAGCCCACAGCCTTTCTGTCCCTACCTCGAGTACCTGGGAACACAATCCTGCACAAACCTGCAACGGCACCAGGCTCACACGGCAACTTGGTAGGCACTTGCCTTACCATGGTTAAAAACTGATTTGCAGGACGCTGGAGCCCCCTGTTTTTTGGGATTACTTAAGTATTTACACCTGCATAAATACCACCTGCTAGGCAAAAAGCTCCCATCAGTGCCCTTTTCAGACACCTGGGCTGTTAAGGGGAGTCAGCTGAAGCTTTTGTGCCCTGAGAGCAGGAGCTGAGCTCTGAATCCACTTGGCCACTTGGGCGGTGTCTGTGGCTCCTTGGTGCTGAAGCACAGGTCCTGTGGCAGAATCCCTACAGGGATCCCATGGGACAAAAACCTACTTGATTTGTGGGACTCAGCAGAAGGACGGGAAGGCTGGAGCAGGCCTGGGTCGGAAGGGCTGAGCTGTGGCTTTCCCCCTGCAGTCATTGACTCTCTCTAGCTGGTCCCAACAGCAGCCACACATGGAATTTCTCTGAGACCTACACCAGGGATGGAGATTGACATTAACGTGCAATGAAGTGACAAGATGGGAGCAGAATAAGAGGGCTTTGGATCTGAAGTGATTTTTTTTCCTTAAATTATTTATTCTTTTTTTCTTCTGTAAATATATTTATTTTATTGTGAAGCTAACAACATCTGGATTGTAACATGTACAGAATGTATGGTAGGAATGTATCCTCTTGTAGGAATGTAAATCTGTATGAAAAAGGGTATGGGAGCCAGATTCAGAAAGAATGAATTGAGTTCCAGTCAGGATATGCATGGATCACAGGATTATTTTTCCCTACACTCTTTTTCTAATATGGGTCTGGTTGTTTGAAATATGCAAAAAAAGGTATGGAGGAGGGACAGGTTTATGTTCAAAATTAGTTTTAATCAGGCTCCTACCTCCCACTGTCTTCTTGAGAGGGGCCTCCCTTGGCACGATACTGGAATCTGCCCCTGAAGGCAGGAGCAAACGCAGTCATCTCCATCACGCTGGCCTGGGAAAGGTTTAGAAAAGATGATTTCTTTCCTTATTTTTTAAACACGCATGAGAGGCCCCGCAGAAGCCCCTGGGGCTGAAGGGGGCAGGATGTTCCCTCCGGCCCCAGGAGTTGTGCCAGAGCCACATCCTTGCCCGGAGGTGGGGCCGGGCAGGACGTCCCGACACAGCCCCGAGCCCCGGCTCTGTGTCCGAGCAGCCGGGCCTGGGGCTCCGCAGCCCCTCCGGAACCCCCGCCCTGGGGGCAGAGGAGCTGGAACATCCCCCTGGAGAGAGCGGCTCCGTCTGTCTGTCCGGGCATCCCTCCGGCACCGCCTGCAGCCGCCTGGGAGAGCAACGCCCCGTCTGAAGCAGTCGCTGTCAGGAGAAATTCGGAACCTCGTGCGAGGTAATTGCGTTTTTCCGTGTGGTAAGAGCCTGGGTTGTTTGAAACTGGTCATTTTGAATCCAAAGTTTACACTTTATTACCATTAAATTGAGTAAATCGCAATGGGTCCTGTCTGACAAACGGTTTAATTCATTCTGGCATGTTTTGAACTTTTTGGTCTTGTTACAGGGTTTCTTTTGGTTTGGTTTTGTTCTTTTTTTTTTTTCTCCCCCCAACCCCTCAATCAGGCTTCAGTATCCTGCTTCTGTGCAAGTTGCTTTCAATATTCTATTAATTAATGAGACTGAACTTTTAAAAATAAATTAGTTCTTTTTTAAGCACTTTTTTCTTTTTCTGAAAATAAGCCTAATGCAAGTTCTGGAACCTCTTTAAAAACACAAATTGCAGATGAAATCCCAACCTCAACTCCTATCTAGTTCTGAGTGTATTCCATACTAGTGCCTGCAAAGGCCAAGATTCTGGAAAAGGTGTAAATAGTGTGACATGTTCAGTGCATGGTTGTTTGAACAGGGCTTGTTATTGTAAAAAAAAAAGAAAAAAAAAAGAAAAAAAAAGTAAAAAAAAAGAAAAAAAGAAAAAAGGCTGTATTTCCCCTTCCCCTCCCACAGACCTTAGAGCTGTGCCTTTTCTATGCAATATTACAGACATCTGAAACCAGATTACTGTATTCACATGTAGGTATGGGCTGTAATCAAAAAAAAAACAATTGGACAAATGTACATGGAAATGAGCAGTCTTACTTTTGTAGTTTTATATTATACAATAAACAATTAAAATAAATTCTGGCTTTGTTCTTTCCCTCCACGACGGAGGGCAGTCAGGGGAAGACAAGACCCCATGAGGGCTGCAGGAGGAGGGGTGGGAGGTGGCAAGGGAGGGACAGAGACAGAACAAGAGAAACATCGCCATGTGCGAGGCCTCTTCCTGCTGCGAGGTTTTTGTCCTCCCCAGCACAGAGAGCCACCCGTGGTGCCCCTTCCTGGACCAGTTGTGCCCAGGGATGCTCGGCTCCGAGCGGCTTCCCAGGGAGCGGCCAGGCTGGGACCCGCCCGCTTCCAACGCCCGGAATGCAGCGTCCTTCAGGCCATCAAATCCCAGCAGGAAACATCTGACACCTTAATCCACCGCTTCGTTTATCAGTGCCCTCCTCCCCTCCCCGCTCCTCCAGGTGCCCGGTGTTTGCTTTCAGGGCCAGCCAGGAGCGAGATCTCGGCCCTGCCTTTGGCTCCGGCCTCTTGCGGCCGTGCCTGCGCAGCCCCGAGCGCCCTGGGCTGGCCCCGGCTGCGGCGCTGGGCTCGTGAGTCACCCCCTGCGCACGCCTCGCCCGGCCTCGCACACCCACGGGAGCACGCCCGCTCCATTTTGCATTTCCAGAGAAACCAGAGCCGGCGGGGGAAGCAGCGAGCTGTCCCCGTCCCGCAGCATCCCGGCTGCGGGGAGCTGGCTCGAGTTACGGCGCAGCGCCCCGGGCTCTGCGCCAGCTGCCGCCCGGGGACAAATGGCTGCGGGGACACGGGGCGCGAGAAACGCAAAGAAGGGAGAAGTGGGAGAATTAAAGCCGGCCCCGGGATTGGGTTTCCGTCTGCTCGCAGGGGTGAAGCGCAGCCGGGGCGAAGCCTTCCCCGGGGGCTGGGCTCCCGGCCGGGCTCGGCGGGATCAGCTCCCGTACGGACACGGGCAGCTGCCGCCGCACCGATCCGAGGCAGGGCCGGCGGAGATGCCGCTGTGGCACTCCCGAAGCTGCCCTGGTTTTGTTGCCACCTACCTTTTAAGAGCTTTTTTCCTCACTTGTGACTTGTCAGCGAGAGCTGCCTCCGGCGCAGAACACCCCGGCTGTGCGCACAGCCCTTCTTCCCCCTCCTGAGGCGAGCGGCTTCCCACCCACTCCAACCCTCCAGCTTCCCGCCTCAGCGAGGGCAAACATTGCTCTGGGCTTTGGGGAACCCTGTGGGAGCCGCAGCTCCCCGCAGTGTCTGCCCCGAGCAGAGGGCAGCTCCAGGCCTGCGGCCACAGGCAGCCCCTGCTCCGAGCCCGCCGTGAGGGGAGCAGGAGGAAGATGAGGGAAGCGGGCTGGATGAGGTTCAGCTCCGAGTGTCTCACAGCAACACCACACCGCAGGACTGAGGCACTTACCTTGTTTCTCGGGGTGACAGGGCTCTGGGGACCCTGGGGACCGAAGGACGGTCCTTCCCTCCCTCGGGTGGTGCCACTGTGCCCCAGGAGCGGCGTTTCCAGGCAGAGGAGGCACCACAGCACTGGGCAGCGGCTCGTTTCCAGCAGCACCGGCCCAGCTCTGCATTCAGCTCTGCAGGTGCTCGGTAGCACGAGTCAGGGCAGCGACACCGTGGCTATCGAGAGCCACGCCAAGCT
Source organism: Leptocoma aspasia (assembly GCA_013399835.1). Taxonomy (NCBI): domain Eukaryota; kingdom Metazoa; phylum Chordata; class Aves; order Passeriformes; family Nectariniidae; genus Leptocoma; species Leptocoma aspasia. Next base: position 752,416 of record VXAX01007704.1, read on the forward strand.
CCTGTCTGGGCCCGAGGAACTGGAAGATCAAGGAGCTGAAGCCACCAGCTGTCATGGACCTTGCTCAAGGTTATGCTGTGTGGGCAGAAAGACACCCAAACACGGCACTGAGGCAAGAAGGGGACGACAAAAGCGCCCCTGTGCACCGTGCTGCTGGTGGCCTCAGCCAGGAGGGGAACCCTCCCTGCTCCAAGCTGCACTTCCATGTGGGACACGTGTTCCCCCAGCAGTGGCATCAGGAGCGAGCCCTGCTCACGCAGCACAGCTTCCCTGCACCACACGCATCTCGTACTCACCAGAGGAAACACGGCAGGGAAAAACCATTGGAGAATGAAATCCCCTCCTGCCACAGGCAGCGCTGCTGTGAGCCACAGCGAACCCATCAGCTGAGACAGCTCTGCTGGGATGTTGGCTCCACGGCTGAGCTGTGCAAGGAGCTGCTTCTCCTGGCTCCCCCTGCCCCTCTCCTCTGGGCTCCTTGCCCCCTGCTCCCACTCAGCTCCGGGTCCCATTTGTCTCCATCACTGGTGGCTGCAGGCTCCTCTCTCTGCCTGGTCCCTGCATACATCATCTCCCTCCTCTCCAGGCAGCTCCCTCCTTCCACAGCTCCCCTCCCTTTTGAAGAAACTGCCTTAGCAACTGGCAGCAGGCCAGCAAGATCATGGGTTTTCCTTCCCACCCTTCCTTCTCCTCCACAGAACAAGGTGGCCAGGGAGGGGGAAGGAGCCATAAGGCCTCATGTGCAGCAGCCACAGGGGTTCTGTGTGTGGCAGTGGGCTGGGCACACCTGCTGACTTCCACATCTCATCCTCTGCCACTCCAGGTGTGCCACGTGCTCCGGGGTCAGGAGCAGGGAGGGTTCCTTTCAGTCCTCTGTCCCTCTTCCTTTTTCAACCACCATGTCCCCAGAAACCAGCCGATTCCTCCCCAGCCATCTCCAGATCCAGAGCATCTGCCAGGGGAAGGCACAGAAGGAACAGCATTCAAATAGCACATTTCTGCACGGATTTCCTTCCATTCTTTCGGCCCTGCCTTCCCCACCTCATGCTGCTCTCCCTGGACTATTTCCTCTCCTGTTTCCTCTCCTTTTCCCCCTGTTCCACCCCTTGCTTTCTCTCCTTCACACAGTTTGCCCTACAGCCTTCAGTACCTGCCCCTTTCCTGGTGTGAGCAGGGATTACATGGATTGTGTGCTTGTGCCAAGCTCTGCATTTATTAGAGAGGGGGAGGAAAAAGAGAAAAAAAAAGCCTCAAGCCCCTGGAAGCTTGCTAGAAGACAATACTCAGGTAGGGTAACATTGCTCTTGCTTTCCTTGCATGGAAGAAGGATTATTTGGGCTGCTCCAAAGGGACTTTATTGCCTTTGGCAGAGCTAATTTGGCCAGCCTGCTCCTTCCTGGAGGGCAATGTCTGCTGGGGTGGGAGGCACAGAAGGATAAAACCCCCTTCCCTCTGCCCTGATGGCAGAAAAAGGCAGCTACCACCATCCTTTTCCTGCCTGCCAGGGGTTAATATCCTGGAAGTCAAAGTGGCACCTTATTTCAACCAAAGGTTTACACCTAAATCCTTCAGAACTGTCACATGAAGTGGTCTGCATGTCTTGCCCTCCCTGCTGTTTGGTGGGGAAACTTGGTGAAGCAGATCTGCCTAGTATAACCTTAATTAAAGGATGTGAGGGGGAAAGTAGGAGACCCCACTGGGAAAATCCAGAGGGGCCACAAACCCAGGAGCTGTGGATGAGGGGAGCTTTGAGTCCTGACTGGTTTAGCAGCAGCATTTTCACGTGAGGCCTGGCAGGTGGCTCAGGATACCAAGGGAAGGGGGGCTCCATTTCCAGGCAGTTTAAAGCCCAGCCCTCTCCTCCTGCACCTCTTTCTGCAGCCAGAGGTGCAAAGAAGCTGCTTCTGCCACCCTGAATGGCACTGAGGGTCATTGTCTTCTCGAGACTCAGTTAATGCTCCAGTTCCAGGGATGAGGAGCACCTATTCTCAATTTGGAGAACATTTCTCCTGAATGTAACTCCATTTTTAAAGCCTCAAAGCATCCCACCTCCCTTCAGTGGCTGTGGGGACACAGCTTCAGGCTACACCAGGGTTTGAGGAGGGCCTGGTGAGCTGAGCTGCTAAACTTTGGCTTTCACTGGATGAAAGCAAGTCTGGACCCAGATCATATTCCCCAGGAAGAAATATGTACAATTGGAAGCAGTAGTGATGCTCAAAACCACACAGGGACTGGCCCAGGAGCAATCCAGCTCCAGCAGCAAGACTTGGTCCCAGTTTGCTCTTTTTGCCCTCTCAGATGCAGCTCTGGCAGATGTGATGGTGGCAACAAGGCCACCTCCATTTAGATGACACCCCAAAGACACACAGCAACAGCAACAAACAGAGCAGAATTTCTAAGCAGAGTATAAAACACCCCCTCCATCCCTCTTGTGCTACAGATGACCCCCCAAACACGGTGTGGCCTCACTGGTCTCATGGCTTATTACTTACTACAGACTGAATTCTGGATGGTTTCCTTTGCCAGGAACTCCAGTGCAACCAAAAAAAAAAAAAAAGAAAAATTAAATCACCTCATCACGTCTGCCACTCAGGTTGGGTTATTAAAAAGCCTTGACTTGGTGGGTTAGGGATCACCAGCACACCCAGAATCACTTGCAGAGAGGAGCACCACCATGATTTGTACACCTGGGGTGTGTCACAGGGGCTCTGGGGATGGCAGGGGTGCAGAACAGCAGCCACAGCATGGCCCCAAAACCAGACACTGTGGGAGCAAAGCAAAGGCCAGAACGTGCCCAGTGAATCACCCACTCTGAATTGGTTCAACCAGTCTGGATCCCACCCACAAAAGCAAGGACAGCCCAGGACTGTGTCATCCCAGGCAAAGGAGTGGGGGAAAAAGGGAGAGAAACGTGCTGGGCAGGAGGGACAACTCTTGGATGTGGCCCTGGGGATGAGCCTGGAAAGGTGGCAAGTCCCAGCTTGCTCCCTCCTGCCAGAAACTCCTATTCCTGCCTCCCCTCCCACGCCCTGTGCTCCTGATGTGACCTTCCTCCCAGCTCAGCTGCTCCCAGGCAGGTCCCTGTGGGGAGCAGAGGTGCAGGAGAGGAGGTGAACCAGACTGGGGAAGGAGGAGGGCTCCAAGGGCTCAGGACTTGCCAAACAGAAGCATCCCTTAGAAGGGGTGGGAGGAAAACCAACCTTCCCACAGTCCATGGGCTGCTCCTGGGGGACAGCAAATCCACCTGGCTCTGACTAACTTCATTTCACACCTGGACCTGGGCAGGGTAAGTGCTCTCCAAAGTTGTGGATGAAAAAAATGTGATTTAAAAATAAAGAGTAGTCCTCTCCAAGACATCCTAGGCTGGCTGGTGCTCGCCAGGCTCAGAGCAGGCATGGTGGCTCCAGCCTGCCCAGCACCCAGGCTTTGGGACCAGCTGTGGGTGGCAGAATGTGCCCAGCTGGCTGGGAAGGGCTCCCTGGGACAGTGGCACCGAGGGAAAACTGCAGCCTCAGGAACACACACACACACACTGAGCCTGTTTCCTTGTGCTGCTCTAAATGCTTCACTGCTTCAAGGGAGAGGCATCAAGATTTAAGCTTAAATTAAGATTTAAGATAAACAGCGGGAACAAACCCATTTGGCCCTGCTCCTTCCTCTCCAGCAGACTTGCAATCTGTACCAGGTGAGCAGGGCCCAACCATTTCTGGTTATGGTTCTGCTCTAAAGCAACTGATCTAAACTTTTTTCCTTACAGTTTCAGTGAAACAGGCAAATTTGGCTCTGTTGTTCCAGAACACCCTGTGCCATCTACAGATAATTCTCTACACAGAGAGAAAGTGCCCTGACAAAAAGAGTTAAACAACCCAATAGCTTCGTGTAATATATAATTTATCACCCAGAGTAACCATAAGAAAAGCACATTTTAAATGTGGGGTTTGACTGTGGTTAACCCTGAAATTAGGGACTTTCTTTTCTTGATTACTGCACTCCTCTTTTTGAAGCACAGCTACCCCCAAAGCTGAGCTCAACTCTGCTGCTTTAAACCCAGCCTTAGCATGAAACAGGTCCTGCAAACTGGGCCAGCAAAGGCAACACCTGCCATGGAGAAGAAGAGTTACAAACACTTTGTAAACCACTGCCTCCTTGTTAACCCAAGGGAGAAAACCCAGGCACTCACTCCTGGTTTAGTGTCTCACATCACCCCGAGCAGCAGAATAATTTAGCAACATATAAATGGAGGGGTTAGGGGCAGCTGCACCACATAAACAGTCACCATGGGGCTCTGAAGTTTCTGTCAGGATATGGGATATAAAGCTGGGTGAATAACTGATTTTTCGGTTCACTGGCAGCCCTGAAAAAAGTTTCAAAAGGAAAAAAAAATTCATTTGGGGTCGACTGAAACAAATGTTTCACTTTGACTTTTCAGCCCCTTTAACAAAAGCTAGCTCTGGAGATCATTCCAAATGGAAAGTTGCTTCAAAGAGGAAAATCTCAAAGCATTTTACTCAGAAAACAAAATAGGTTTGTTTCTTTTCTAGCGAGAAAAAAAAAAAAAAGTGTGGCAAATCAAAACAACTCATTTTCATTTTGCCAAAATTTGCCTTTTTTTCTCAAGATTTTACCCAGCTCTAGCACAACCAATTTACACATGCAATAATTTAAAGAGAGACACTAGTAATCCTGATGGAATACAAGTTTGTTTTGTTTTGTTTTTTAAAAAACAGAACAACAACAACACTGCACAAATGTCCTGAAACTGAAACCCAACAGAAAGCAAGCTCAAAACCACTAAGCTTTTCTTGGCTCGGCCAGAGAATCTTATTAAGTCTCTGAATCACAGAGCCACAGATTTGGGATGTTGTGAAAATTAAATTAGTCTTACTTATTATTAGCAAGGCAAGAAAGGAACCAGGAGATTAGGATGCAGCAAGTGGCATTGTGAGCCAACTTTTCAGTGTGTCTCTGCCTCTCTCCTGTAAACCCACAATTAGTGCTGCCCCGTGGTGTTTTTCATCTCGGGATCCAGGTTCCTGACTCTGCACTCAGCCCAATGCAAATCCTGGATTTAATGCCATGCCACAGTGAGATTCTCATTTCACTTCCTGCCTTGCTCCATTTGAAGCCTCTGCTCTGTAGGTGCATCTTACCCCTTAGGCTGCAAATGTTTCCAGGGAAAGCAGGAGTTAAACCCTTGGGATAGAGGAGAAAAGGCACCCATCCATATCGACTTCCAGAGAGTACAAGTGGGATGGCATCACCCCTCTCCTGTTTTGCCTTTTTCCTTGGGAGTTTAACACTGGATGGCTCTGATGCCTGCAGGGACAGAGGCTGGCCAGCTGGGACAGGAACACTGCCCTGCACCATGGGACCAGAGGCAGAGATGGGATTTATCCAGATTTATTCATGCTTTCATTCAGAATTCAATTGCTTCACATGCCAGGGAAGAAGTGGGAGTGAGGCACCTTGTTTTTCTCAGTGCTGTACTTTTAAATTAAGCCAGGCTATAGCACAGCTCGCCTTCATAATTCACAGCTTCCAGACATCCCACCACACTCCTCAGTGGAAAGAAAGCAAAGAGCAGATATTCCAAATGTCTCACCCAAGCCTGGGTTTTAAACAGTAGAATAAAAAAATAAAACTGGTTTTCATATGTCATAAAGAGACAAAGACAGGCAGTGACAGTTTGCTGGAAATTGTTTTAACAGATCTCAACTGAAAGTGGCTTTAAACTCACAGAAATCCTTGGAAGGTAAAAAAAAAACCCATCCAAAGAAGAATTTGGACCATCTCAAATCACGGCTACACTATGAAACTGTAGCCTTCCTGAGGGCAAACTCCATAGCAATATTTAATGAGCCAATACTTCCATTTATCATGAGCTCATTTGAATACCAGAGTCCCTACATAATAAATCAAACCTGCCTGCAGTGTTATTATTATTGTTTTGTTTAAACAGCTCCTTTAATCCCCAAACAGCTGGCTACCAGCACAGCAGGGCTAGGGGTGAGCAGCTGGGCAGCACAGCACCTCTGGTCCCTCAGGCCATGGGGCTTCCAGCAGCTGAGGTGTGAAGGGCTGTCCTGCTTTTCCAGCCTCAGCTCTCCCAGGAAACAGCACCAGGGAGGAACCAGACATCTCAGAGCAAAAAGGAGCTGAAAACCTTCCTGGGTGGGTGTGGCTTTTAGCCCTGCACACTGGGAGTGGGAGCCCAGGGAGTTCCAGCACTGGCTGGTGCTCTTGTCACCACTTCTGTCCTTCAGCCAAAGACAGCAGCTCCTCATCCCCCTCCAGGTTACAGCACCCCACAAAACACACAGGCTTTGCAGAGGGGCTTCCCAGCCTGGCTTAAAGTATGAGCAAGGCTGGTTCTGTGCAGAAGAGCATGGAGAGCTGGAGTTCCTGCACCCAGGATCTCTGCAGCCCTTGGCCACACCTCTGGAAGAGACAAGCTGCAGGGAGCTCCTGGCACACACATTCCTGCCCCTTGCACTTACTCCTGATTTCACATCTCCTGTGGTGCACCAGATGAACAGAGATGAACCAGATTTGCTCCAAATCTCCCCTCACAGCCTTTTGGGAGCAGAGCTTTTCCCCTGTCAGAGGTCTCCAGCCCAAGATGAGCACACACACAGCCAGCCAGGATTGAGCAGAGCCCAGAGACTCAGTTATTCCTTGGAAAACTGCAGGCCCTCAGAGTACCAGGAACCCAATCCCAGGTGAAACCTACAGGAGATGGGATGTGGAGCCACTGGTTCTCCTTCCAGCAGAGAGCAAGGAGCTGGGGTTCTCTAAGCACCCTGATCACTGCTGCAGCACTTAAGATGAGCAGCTCCCACGTGCACTGTGCTCATGAGACACATCTGTATCAGCCCCAACAGCATCCTGTGCCTCTCAGGGTAATTCCAGCTGCAGGAAAAGTCTCCCTGCATCAATCATGTGTTTGTATGATCATATATAACTGTGTATGATAATTATTCAAAGCCAGGCCCTCACAGCAAACTCTACACAGGGAAAATGGTCTGGGCAGCACAAATTACACAAAAAAGCAAATGCAAATCCCTATTGTTTGACACTTGAGTTGAAGTGTTTGGCTAGAGAATGCAGCCTTGAGTTCATCAGCCCCTTCTGTGACCAGCTCCAAACAGGCAGCAAACAATCACACTGCGATTGTAGCATCTTTCCTGGCCCTGGCATCTCCCTCTGCAGGGAAAAGACACCTGCAACTCTGGGGCTGCACTTCTGCAGCTGCAACAGCAACTGCAGGACAGCCTTAAAATCAACTTTTGGGAGTTACTTCACTTCCCACACGCGAGTTTGTGTTGCAGGAGAGGAGCAAGGCCTACCTCTGTCTCACTTTCCTCTTTTCCAGCTCTGTTTTTGGGGAGCTTAGAGCAGCAGTGGGGTCTGCAGGGCTCTGCCAGGCAGGAGGGAAAAGCAAGCCCTGTTGAAAGTGGATCTCCTCCCTCGTGGTCCTGCCAGCGTTCACCTCCAGCTGTTTGGGCTGCTGAGAAGAAACCAGAGCCTATTATCAGGCTGGCTGCTTTGTCAGGTGCTCCTTTGATGGAAATTCAGCCAGGATCAGATGTGCTGATGGCAGCAAACAGCCACAGAGAACCCAACGTGCCCTGCACCGTGACCTGCAGAGATTAGAGCTGTGGACAAATCACGGAGATTAAACGGCAACGAGCTGAGAAGTCTTGGGAGAAGCACTCAGGGAGGCAAAAATAAGCAATGCAGACAGAAAAGAGGAAAACCAGGCAGACCAAGGATTGACTAGACCCTTTCAGCTTTGCCCAAATGCTCCTGCTCCACTTGCTGCAGAAACCCTTAGAGCACCTTTGCAGGATTCTGCATGTCACAGTCATCACTGCAGAACCAACTCAGCCCTTACAGGGGGGGAAAAAACCAGACTTCCCCCACCCACCCCTTTCTTTTGTCCTTTTTCAAAAATTTCTGGAGAGCTGGTGACCTTTTGCAAAGGTAGAGGACCAGGAGGCCTGCAAGGACAGAAAATCCCATGCCCACATCTAAATTGAAGCAATGCCATATTTGTGCAGCTTCCCCTCCTGCAAATCTGTCCCTGCCTGCAGCTCAGCTGCATTTTGCAAGGTTTCCTTAAAATTTGGAGAGTAGGGCTCTGCTTTTGAAGGTGGAAACATTTAATTTGGGACAGTAGAGCACACCATTGCATTACTTAATTTTTTTCATTTGGTATCTGTTGCTAGTGGTGATGTTCTGCCCCTGCAAGCTCTCGGATTTGAGGATCAATTCTGATTTAGGGACCATTCAGCAGTGTGCCAGGTGACAGATGGTAATCAGACACCCAAATTCATGGGGAACACCAAAGAGCACCAGAAAAAAGTACTTTTTTCACTGATCAACCCTTCTGCAGCTAAATGAGGCCTGGTGCATTATTACAGGCACATCTTCCTCTAGAATCCCAGTTGCAGACAGTATTTTCTGTATCCATCAAAAAAGGAATTTGTTGACAGCAAGTCCTGGACTCTTTTCCCTCATGCTTGTTGAGTTTTATATATATATNATTTAAACATGAAGAAGGTGAAGAAGGATTAGTTTCTGTTTTAAAACTTTTATATATATTACTATATTCTAAAACTTTAAGTTTTCTACTATGTGATATTATATACTTTTATTCAAATTATACACTTTTAATCTTAGTTTTGTCATTTAATTTTGGAAGCCTCCTCCATGGCTTTAGGTTAAATGTAGTGAAAGAACAGCTCTCCTAAGGACTGAGCTCACACTGCCAGCCTGCTAAGGAGCTGCACTGACTGGAAACCTAAAGTACAGCTATTTGTTCCTCCCTTTCCACCCTGCTTCCTCCTCCCCAGCCAAAGGAGGGGGAAAGTTGCCAGAAGAGACTTCATCTAGGTGGCTAAGGATAGGGAGAAAGGGAGAGGACCCCCCTCCAAAATGGAAAAGGGGAGAAAATGTTCTGTAGGAGCACAAAGCAGCCCCACAACTGCTCCTTTTGCCATTGTCACAGGGAGCGTGGAGTAACCTGCAAGGGTCTGAACAGCTGCACAACACCACCAGCTGCACTTTGTCCTTAACTCCCTTCAGCACCAACCCAGTGACAAAAGGCTTTAGTGCTCCTAATGAAAACACAGTCCCTGCACCAGTGAAATAACACAGCCTTGAAAAAAAACAAACCCTTTTTGGTAGCAGAATTCACGTGCAAACAGGTTTCAGGTCCAAGCTGCTGAGATTGGGACAAAATGTTTGATGATATTTGGGGCTGCAGACAGAGAGGAAAGGGAGAATGTGAAGGTGTTAGGGGGACATTTCATGACTGCTTTTGATTTGTTTCCAAAATATCCATGTTTTCTGCTTGTGCTAGGGCTCCCTGTAGTTTAAAAGCCAAAATGTGATCCAAAAAGGCCTTATGGATCCTGAGCCAGCCTTTGCATTTTTCAAAGTGCCTGTCAGGTCCTTTCCACTCTGCTCTGAATTCCTGGGGAAGGTGCTCCCACATCCTTCTCCAAGACTGTTGTGAGCAACTGAAGTGCTTTAGGGAGAGACTCAGCAAATCTTGTACCTTGTCTTCTCTCAACTCCCTGGACAGGTGAGAACAAAGGAGTAAAAAAAAACCAAACCAGCAGTCCAGCTACTCATGGGGAGTGTCTGCACACAGCTGCCAGCATTCACTTGTTCTTTCTGGGCAGTCTCCTCATACACACTTCTTCTCCTCAACTGAAGAAGACCTGAAAAACCAGCTCCAACCACAGCAAAAATTACAATTCAGACAATATCACAGCTCTGCAGACCTGACAGAGAGCCCAAGAGGACACTAGAGCATAGACATAAGACAGAGACAGCTCTGCCATGACCACACACATGTCTTCTGCATGTCCCACTGTACCTCAATCTGCTTCTCTGCTCATGGAGCTGTCCTCTGGCTTTGGAAAGACGTGTTGGGATAAAGCTGTGTGGCAGGAGCAGCAGGACTGCTCTCCTTTCCACTGTGTCCCTGTGGCCAAGACTAGTTACTCCCTCCAGCAATAGGGGAGACCCTTACAAGGGGTTCTTTGGGCTACTTATACCAAAAAGCTGCAGCTGACAATTAGCAACGTGGACAATTAGCATTGGGAGAGGCCAATTTGCTCCTTTCACTGCTGCACTTGGAGTCTGCAGCAGACAAACTCCCCAGTGTGGCACTGCATCCATGCCACCAGAAGTGCTTGGGGTGGGATGGGCTTTTCCCCCAAAAGGTTCACCCCTGTGCAGAGCCAGGCCAGCTGTGGTGGTGTGGCTCAGGAGGATGGAGCTGAACACCACTGAGGACTTTGGGGTTTGTACTGCAGCAAGGTTTGGGGTGCCCACAGAGCCCACAGCTCCCTGAGGTACCCCAGACAAATCCTTTTCCTGCTTATCCTGCTGAGCAGCTGGAGGCCAGGCAACCCTATAAGGTCTGATCCAAAGAACTTGCTTTTCTCCCCTTGTGCAATGCCTCCTGAAGGCCAGCTCAGCCAAGGCAACACTTTGTGCTGTTTGAAAGATGAAGACAGTCCTGAAAACTACACTGGCCTCAGTAAACTGCAATTCTGTGCTGAGGGAAACAAACACCGAGTGTTTAATCACTTAAAGAGTCTAGAAACAACTGAGACACATTTCATTGGAAAACCAAAACCAAAAGCACACACACTGCTGAGCTGAACCTGCCCCTTGGCTTCCCCTCCCTCTCCACGTGACTCCATTGCTCTAAACATGGAAAGTGAGGCTCCCACCCTGGCAGCAATCCCAGCAGGACACCTACTCAAATCCTGAGTGGGTTTGCTTGCTGGACCCAGTGTGAGCCATGCAAACTGCAGGACCTGCCCATGCAGGAGCACTAACAAACCCTGATGAGCAAGGATCACTCACTGACAGCATGTGTAGCAAATGGCACCTGGGCACACAAGCAGTGAGGGCACAGGTGACAGCCCAGCAGAATCCCTCAGGGAATACAGCCCAATCTGATGCCTCACATCAGTATATTGCACACATGGGGTACATATTCTAAATACACAAAACTATGCCAGAAGGATCATTAAGCATGTGGTAAGCCATGCCAGAAGAATCATTAGGGATGTTTAGGCAAACATTAAAAAAATATATACAATACCTTAATTTGATCTCCTTCGAATTATTTTGTTTTCCACAGGATCCCAGTGTCTAATTTTAGTTCAAGGAGAAATATTTTTTTGCCCCTTCACATTCTAGAACCAGTCCCAAGCCTCACTTGAGGCACACAATCCAATTACTGTATGGTGTACAGCACTAGGAACCCCTGCAGATGTGTCAGCAGGGTCCTGACAGAATCAGGGGACCTGCAGAGGAAGACTCAGAGACCCTAAACTAGGAAAAACATTTTCCTTTGGTGACCATATCCAGGCAATGCAGACATGAGACAGTCAGAATTCCCCTCTGCCTTTGAGATGGGTGTGAGACCTGTGCCAGCTGAGTCCTTCTCAGATATTGCTGACAAAGAGTTGATCTTTGCAACCCACCTGTTACACAGGGTTAACAACATATATTACACTTTTAAGTACAGGTTGACAAGGTGAAAACAAGAGCTCCATCAGTTTTGGATACATCACAAATGCACCTCACCCCCAGTGCCACAAGCCACGACTGAGTATCAAACAAGCAAAGCTCCTAAGTGCTTAAGCTGCATCCCAGAGAAATTAGCATTTCTGCACATTCCAATCAGGCAATTCATGCTGGGTACCAAATGACAGAAGTGCACAAGTGACCTCCTGCAAAAAAAAGCTGGCATGGCCAGCTGCTTCCAGCCAGGAGAGCATCACACTGCACTGTGCCTTCTCTGCCATTCCCTCAGAGGGCCAGCCATTCCCTTCCCTTCCCTTCCGGAAGCAAGAGTTTCACTGCACTCTGCTGATTCAGAGAATAAATCTGCACAGGGCACGAGGCAAGGATCAGGTGAAGACAGGAGGATATGTAAGCAGCAACTGTCACATTGCAGACACATGACAGGACTGAAGCTGCAGCTCCAAATCCATGGCAGAGCTTTGCTTTGGAGGATTTCATTTCATACCTACAGTGAGGAACTGTAATTTACCTCCTTATCTAAAAATAATTTTTGAAAAAGGTCTTCTAACATCTGGACTTGTATCAATGCCATGACAGGCACCAGCAGCTGCATTTAAAGCCCTTAGTCTGCAGTCCAGCTCTCTACCAACAATAACTGACAGCAATAGCAGGGCTGTGGTGATGCAGCTCCCACTCACCCCATGGCTGTGACACATTTCCTCTGCAGAACAGGAACTCAGACCCTTGCATCTCCAAGGCTCAGTTCCAGATTTTGGAGGAAAGCAGCCAGTGGGCACAGTGTGTGCACCTGTAATCCAGCCCAGGCTTTTCCTTCTCTCCAAATGCTCCTGCTCCTCATGCTTGTATCCCACTTTCTCCACCATCTGCTCTTCCTACAGCTATCCCAGCTGCCTACACTCTGAGTACTGCCTCACCTTCCTATTTCCCCTACTCAGAGCTGCTGCTGAGCTCTTGCTTCGTGTTTTCTTCCAGCTCCTCCTCCAATTGTTCTTAGCCCTCTGAATTTAAATGCGTTACTTCCCATCTCCTTTGACATTCCAGGCTCTCTGGAGGGAGCAGACCAGGCTGCTTGCTGCCTTTAGTGGCTGTGCTCCTTGGCAGAGGCCAAAAGACAAAAAACTTCTCTGATTTTGTAGCAGACACTCCTAGCAGGTACTATGTAATTATTAGATGACATATGTTTTTATAAATTATATTCAAGTGTATTTTGCAATTATCCTGTATTTTCAAAATGCTCAGAAATTTAGAAGATAAATATGCAGAGTTGCAGAACTGGCACAAAATGTAAATGGTTGGACCAAGGGTGCTTCATCTTACATGTAATGAACGACATCTCTCTCACATCCTATAAAGCCCACCAGATATTCAGCTCAAGTGCAGCAGTCCAGCAACCAAACTTTCCACGTGATGATTTCATTACCAGGCAAAATTCTGTACAACTCCTCAATGTGATGAAGAGTTAACCTCACTGCATTTGAGGACATGTACACACATTATTTGCAAGCTTTACTTTTGGCACCTCAAAATGAATTTGCTGAGCTAATGAGACTCTGAGAAGGTGTCAAAGTTCCAGGTGCTGTGGGCAGCCCAGCACTGCCAGCACCTGCAGCAGGTGGTGGTGCTCTGGCTAAGGCAGAGCTGAACCCCCAAGTCTCCCAGCACAGCCTTTCAGGTAACACAAGCAGAGCCCAGCTCTTCTCAGCAGTCATTCAGGAGCCTGCAGCTCACTTCACAGTGGGATCTTTGCACTTTGCTTCCTGGCCATGTGCCAGCTCAGGGAATTGCATCTGAACCAGGTGTCCTCTGCTGCTTGTGCTGGATGGGCACATAAGCACTTGCTCCTCGGTGACACCAGTTCTGGGGGGAAAGTGATGCACCCTGACACCTCTGGTGACAATGCACAGCAACACAAATGTGCACAAACTATCAACTGCCATCCTGCCCATGAGGCTCCTGGCAAGATTAAACCACACAACTGCATGCTGTGTCAATGGGAACAGTGTGGAAGGACAACCCAGATGCAGCTGAATCTGTTAGCCAAAACTTTCAAAGCTGCCTGTACAACACAGAGGAGAGAGGCAAGAGGATCCTGTCTGTCCATCCCACCATCTACAACAAAAAAGGAGGCTTAAGCTAGGAGACAAAAAGCAGTCCTACATTTTAAGGCAGGCAGCATCTACCCCAAAAGGCTGAATTTGGATGTAAGCTTTCCATCTCCCAGCAGTGTGGAGGTCTGTGGGATGGCAGAAAGAACATAAAAACCCCATAAACACCTTCTGGCTAGTTCCAGGTTTCACAAAGTTTCAGACTGGTACATCAGTCACAATAGAAATCTCCTTTTTCCCCTCCCCCACCCACGGCAGGCCACCAGAACTGCACTCAGAGACTGGAAGACAAATGGGCAGCTGCCTCTGGAGGCAATTGTGAGGAGACTAAAGATCAACTTGCAGCTGGCACTTCCACCCCCACCTCTCCTTAATACTTCAGTCCACTCACTGCCAGACAAGGATCATGAGTCAGCTCCTAAACATATTCTCCTTGAAACAATAGCTCTAGCTCTGTGCTGCAGCTATCCCACTGCTCTGGCTCCAAGGGACAGCCACAGCCACGGAAACAAAGGCACCAATTTTACCAACACCAGAACTGAAGGATGCAATAAGCATGCACTGCAGAATCCTGTGCTGAACCTGGGAGATTAGCAAAGCTCATTTGGACATGAAGTCAGTGCTGGAATGAAAATCTGCAGAAACAGCAAACAGAATGGGTTTGGGGCTACGTGGTAAAGCAGATGGCTTTTGCTGAAACCTTTCCTGCTACAACAAGGTGCAGTTTGATACTACATCATTGGATGCTGCAGCACTAATTAGAGGGCAAAGGAGACGATTTAGCCTTTACAAATGAACTTTGCCATAGCCATAGGAGCTGCTCTCTCAATTCTGAGCAGCCACCACTCACTGGAACTCCTGCATTCACAAAGATGGAACCCCAGCACTGGTCTCTCAAGGACATTCCAAGAAGTAAACCACTTCCTTTTGCAAGGACAACCTTTCAGCTGACCCAGCTGATGACATCAAACTCGGGCTTTTCTGACCCAAGTGCTGTCAGACAACAAAGAATTCAAATAATAGATTAAAAAAACCACACTAAGATTTCTCAGAACTAGGTGTTAGGTGATGAACTGGTGGTGACTACAGAGCACTTAAAGAGCTGTGCACATAACAAAGCCATGGAAGAGTCTATGTCCATATACCACCAAGAAACATCAGCACCCAGAAGATGCCTTACCTGCAGCCAGTCCAGAGCCCCTCTGATGAGATGTTGCTCACAGAGCTACAGTGCAAGAGGAGAATTCAGTGACTGCTGTGTTTCTGCTTTTCTGTAGCTAAGAAATCAGCAAACTCAGTTGTCCTTTCTCAACTCACCTTAGCTGAGTAGTGCCAATTGCTGTGAAGAAGTCTCTAAGCCCAGATATCATGAGCCACATTGCCCTACAAGCCAGAAGGGAAACTGGAGACAGAAGTAAAACATTGACCCCCAACAAATAAAGAGACAGGAGAATTGAAGGGAAACCCACAGGTGTGGTTTGTGGGACTGAGCATCACAAATCAGGTCCTACAGCACATTAATTTTACCACTAACAGAGAAGTGAGTAATGCACACATTCTGTAAAAAAAGATAACAGGCTGTATACATATGTATCTTTTAAATTATTTTATTTTGTGTAAGCTAAAAGGAAATTTACACACTTAAATCTCAAAAGACCTTGGGCATGCATATTGACCTTTTTAGAGGTTCTTCGACATAGCTCTCTTTTTTCCATAGGAATTTCCCCAGACATTTACAACCCATAGTTTTTTACTGTATATACAGCCTAAAACCATAGCAATCTATGATTATGTCATTTTACACTGTGCAAAATCAAACAGGAATAGTGGTACAACAGAACATAAAAATTTTTAACAGGTAAATTTCATTGTAAGACATTCATATTGTTTTGGTCCTTCTTTTCCAAATCAAACTGATTAAGAGCAGACAACCTTCTAATGACCAAAAAAAAAAAAAAATCAAGTGTTTAGACAGTAATCCATAACTGGAACAAGAAATTACTGACAGCATACCTTTCAAAAGGCTATATAGTGACAGAGCTACTGAAGTTCAAGAACATAAAAACTGATCAGCCAACCAATCAAACAGGGGAAGGGGATGGGGGAAAAGAAAAGGAAAAACACACCTTAAGCTTGTCAAAACACAAAAGAAATTACTGGGTTTTAAAGAAACAATAACTGAAAAACCCACAAAAGGGACAACATAACCTTTTGATTTTTTTTCCAGCAAGAAGTATTTAATATATGCAGGAAAGAAAAAGTTGCTCAATGCAGTCTGAAAGTCTTAAGGGGGAACTTCACAGATTGTGAAGATTGAAGTTTTCATTATGTTTTTATAGGATTTTTTTTTTTAACTTTTAGAAGTTTTTTAAGAAGGACTCCACCAGTGTATTTCACAAAGACATAAATGTGTACAGCCCAGCACAACAAAAAGAATAGATCTTCAAAAAGATTTACCCCCAATTATTTACATTTTTCTCTAATATAAATTTAGGACTCCAGTATGTAAATAAATATACATTACTATGTATACCTTTCTAGTGCTGCTTACCAACAAATCATCTGAACTTGATATATTTTTAATTAAAGCAAGATTGCTTTTTACAACCCGCAGAGGGAAGAAAAAAAAAATCAATAGAAAACGTCCAATTCACATCACTTTAGTCTACCTTTTCTTGGCAGCTTGTTGAAGGTGTTAATGTAGCTGGGAACATCAACACCTTGGCATGCATGAAAGTTAAGTCAGGAAGGCTAGAAATCACCTTGGCAGCCTCTTCACTAAGATGTTCTTCCTTTTTAGGCTTCCTGTTGGGAAGAAAAAACCAAAGTGCATTAATCCAGTACCTGATATCCCTGGGATCACTGAAACAATCACTGATTGAAGCAAGGTTCTGTCAGCTTGTCTCCCACTGACAGGCACTTCTGGAAGCCACTTGAAGGTAGTCTAATGTTATAATACCTACCTGCCTACCAATAATGTGTTAACAGGGAGAGTCAGCAAAATGTTCCTGTGTATATTGTTGCAATAAGGAAAAAAAGTCCTATTCAAATGATAATTTTTACAGATTTTTTTTTCTTTTTTTTTTAGCAGCTTCAAGAGTCAAGAGACTCACTTGAAGGGACAACCAAGCCCATATTCTAGAGATAAAATAGTTGGAGCATTAGTTCTAAACTACCTAAATCTGGTAGTGAATTCTTCAAAATTAAAATGGAAAAGATCTTAAAAGGACATTAAGAAACTCCTAAGTTACTTCTCAATGATTTTAAAATAAAAAAGCACTTATGCTGTGTTCTCAACACGACTTCTTCTCAGACTGCACATCATGCAACTCTACATTGTGATCCCAAAACCTTTTTTCCCCTCAGCATTCAGCAGCAGCAGAAGGTACCTCACAAATAAGTGTGTCTACTTGCTTTGAAGTGCAGGAGTATGAGTAGCCATGAAACATCCAGCAGTTTGGGAATCACTAGAGTTTAATTTGCCTTTTGCATTATTCACAAGAATTACTGAGCACAAATGAATAAAGAAGTCTGAATCCCATGTCACTTGGTTCTCACTATTATGCAAAATATTCACACTTCCCAACTAAAATGAAGCCTGGCTCAGACTGCTGCAGACCTCCCTCCTTTGCCCAAATGTCCATACTTTACACACATCTGGCTTATCTTTGAAGAACACTGCCTACTACTAGAAATACTCAGTTTTCCATCAAACATTATTCCAGTTTCGAAAAGGCACCTGCTAAATCCTGTAATGATGTAAGAAATTCCAACTGAATAAGCTCCCTCACCTTTGGGGGGAAAAAAAGCTGAGACAAAATGCTTGAACTGCTTTCCCTAGAACACTTCAGAAATCTCCTTTCTGTATCTGGTCTTATTTATAAACTTTAAACCAAGCCCATGAGAAGGCACTGTCCACTCCAATCATGAAGCAGCATATACTTTCTGTCAGCCTCCATAAAGATTGTTTCCTCAGCTGAGCAGAAGAAAGCAAGGAGCTACATGTTTGTCTCCACAAAAGCCTCAGAATTCCTTAGCTAGAAGGAAAGAAGAGCTGGAGTCAAAGGCACCCTTGACATCTGGTGATTGTGTTGACCATCACCACTGATCACTGTGCTGACACTGAAGCATTACAAATTTTGCTGCTACTTGAAATCCCCACTCAATGCAAGTTCTCTAGATGAAGCAGTCTAAATACTAAATCTGACTTACCTTCATAGAACAGCAATATTTTTTTCTCTCTGCTGCAGTGGAATTTCACGAGCTAGTGACTAGGCAGATTACCAAATTCTAGAGGATAAACAAAGCTGTGTGCTGGATTTACTGAAGGAAGAAGCAGAGAGCCAATATGTGCCTCCTCTAACAACTTCCCAGTCAGCTCTGTTTGCACTCAAAGGACTATCTCTGAGCTGCTGAAATGTGCTTCTCACCCACCACTGTGCTATCAGTATCTGGTGCCACTATTAATAATCACTTACCACAAGCCTCTTAAAGGTACCAACTCCTGATGATCAAGGACTTAGAGCTAACAAAGGAGTGTTTGACAGGGGAAGCCAAGGGAAGAGGGCTGCCTTGGAGATGTTCCTGTAATTGTTCATCAGGCAAGATGGAGCTCACACACTCCTTGCTATTTATATTCCTCTTCCTCCTCTGCTCAACTACAGCATGCTAAGAAATGGCACTGCTGGATCCCAGAGGCAGTGCTGTGCTTCACTCCATGGTCACATGCAGCACCTTTGTCACAGGACAATGCCACCACTCCTGCTGTACCAGCTGCTCTCTCTGCAGAACAGGCACACCAGGGAGGTGTCAATCTCACCCACTTACCCACTGCTCCCCTTCTGGCTGCAATATTCCCCTTTGCAAGAATTTACCTACTCCAATGCAATGTAAAAAGTATCTATACAGTATCTATAAAAAGTATCTACAAAGTGGTTGCTATCGCAGCAACCACTGCTTAACTGTGACCACGACAGAACTACAGATACAATCACTTGGTAATGAGACTCAAACCCTTTTTTGGAATCATCTCAGTGCAGAAAGGAGTGAGATGGCCAAAATTCTCCCTTCCTTAATGGAGAGAGGCAGGCTCCTCTGCAATACAATAAAACTGGACACTGCAAGTACCCTTTCTGGGTAACAATCAACACTTTTGGGAGTAAATATCACCAGGGCAACCCTAAAGAGTTACTCATTAACTCTCTAATTTTAAAAGACAAAGTAGCACCAGCACTGCAGACAGGTTTTACCCTTAAAACTTAGCAAACTGCTTACTAACTGTCATGTCCTTTAATAGAGGCAAGAGAAATAACTGTGCATTAACTTCAGGCTGTGCATTAACTTCAGGCACCACCTTTGCTCAAGATGTTCCCTTTGCCAAGAGCTTCTTTTGCTGAGCCCTGATGAGTGCAGAGCTCCTCCTGCTCATGCACTCCTCATCTCCAGGTGCCATGGCTTAAAGAACAGACACCCGAGTGAGTGGACTGTCAGTGGCAGCTGTACTACTTCTGTCTGCTTTGGAATCAGAACTTTTGGTTACAAACCCATGAAAGGACCCATCCCTGAATCAAAACAAGGTCTCTGCCTCATTTAGGTTTCAAAATAATCCTCTACAGCACATTTTGTCCCCATCCATCTCTTCTCTTACATTAGGTTACATTCCCTCCCAAGAAGGACAGGAGGGATACCCCTACCCAAGCATTTGTGCCAGCCCCTCTATCTGTAGGCACTAAATTTCCTTTTCAAAGACATCTTAACACTAAGGCACAAGAAATGAACCAGACTTACAGGCAGGAAAGTTGTTAGAAGAAAATCTGGCAAGAAAGAGGGAATGCTTTGTCCATCCATCACTTGCATGTCACTGCTCTGTTTTGCATTCCAACCCCTTCCTGCAGCATTCAAGTCTTTCAGGGCTTCAGTCACCTCTCATGTTTGCAAAGGGTTTTTAGGAGAGCACCAGCAAGGCCAGGCTTTATCAGCAACAATGAGCTGATTAGAGAAATGCACTTTAAAAACACTCTGTAATTAAGAGTTAGCCTGCTTCATCCAACATCATCCCCAAGGAGTATTTCCAGTTTAAATGAGGGTTTTGGCCATTTCTTGGAAAGGTATCAGTGCTCTGCTTTCCTTCAAAAAGACAGCAGATAAACTTTTGATCTCTGCCAACTGTATGGAACTAGGCAAGGCTGGAGACTCTGTGGAATGCTGTACTGGATCCCTGACCTTCCACACTTACTGCTGCCATCAAGGCTTCAGGCTTAAGCTGAGGGGGAAGTTTCCCTCCTCTCCCAATACTTTCCTGCTGAGAAACTGACTTTCTGATTCAAGAGATGGCTTTGCAACTAAAGACAGGGCTATTTTAGACTAAGGTGACTCTTCACATGGCGTCCCACAGTTCAACAATGGTATTTTCACTCTAAACTTTACCCTAAAGATCCTGAGTTCAGACATGGGATAGCCTCAGCACAACTGAAGTTGTCATCAAAGTGATCCTGATCCAATGGTTTTGTCTTCCTCAGTCAGTTATCATGGATGTCTAATAGCTAACATTTCAGGCTGGTGCATGAACCTCATTCTCACTGACCTGGCTGGACCCAGCCACTCCTATTTTAAAGTCTCCACTTCATTACAAAAGAATTTTTAAAAACTGAAAAGAAAAACAAATTTATTACCAAAAGCTAACATTGTGCCACACTAGCTGGCATACTGCTGAGGCTATACCACCTTCTTTCTCAGAGGGTTTCTAGCTTGAAAAAACAGACTGATTTTCTTTTGGGGAGCATGAAACCAGGAAGAAAAAGCACTTGATAATTTTCTTTTTAAATTCAGAGTTGATAAGAACATACAAAATGTACTAAGCCATGAAAACAGCTAATCCTTGTGTGTGTCTGAACTTAGCCTCCAGGTCTGAAGTCCCCAGGCTGATATATTGCTACATCACAGATCTAGAACCAATTCCTGTTGGTAAACAATGCTCTCCAGAACAGGGGAGGATCTCTGACAGCTGGATAAAGAGCTTTAAGAGCACAAGCAAGAGCTTTCAAGTGCATCGTGGAAGCACTGGGAAAAAACCAAACCCCTCACATTAAAAAAAAAAACAGTACAGAAAAATGAGGGTCAACACTCATTTAAGCAAAGTCCCTTTGTAAACAAAAAGCTAAGACATCTTAAAGCAAGGTACAAATCTAAGAGTGCAGATACAACAAAGATACATTTGGAGTTTGCATGTCCTGCTGTGGTTACTTTTAAATTAAGCTTAGAATACAATACAAAATTATTTCAACTGTAACTATGTTTTCTAATTCCTGAAAGCCAAACTTCCACTACAGTATCTCCAGGAAGAGTATGTGCACTCCATGGATAGAAAAAGAGGCAATCCAAATTACCCAAAAATCAGCATTGAAGTGGGGAGTTCCCTCTACTGGCTCTCCCTTGAAATTTCATGGCTTCTTGATTTCATGTTTACTTTTAAAATTATCACTGCAGGAAAACTAGGAAGGTAGTTTGCTCAGAACACGTTTGAAAAGAATTCTTGAAAATTACAAATCAGCCATTTTAAGCAAGCCAGCTCCATCCCACCAGTACTGTGCCTCCTCCTAAGGGCTGTTGCATGAAAACACATC
This sequence comes from Leptocoma aspasia, assembly GCA_013399835.1. Taxonomy (NCBI): domain Eukaryota; kingdom Metazoa; phylum Chordata; class Aves; order Passeriformes; family Nectariniidae; genus Leptocoma; species Leptocoma aspasia. The sequence continues at coordinate 773,720 of VXAX01007704.1, forward strand.
TAGTTTAAGAGTGCTGAATAAACCCCAAAGCTCACTTGGGAGTGAAGATATGCTATCATCTACTTGTTGCACACTTCCAAAAAACCAGTGTTCTACTTGGTAAAGATTCCTCAGCATTTCTTTCAAAGGGCACAGACATTAATTATATGTCAAGACAGTCTAGGATCCTACTGCTAAGATACATATAAAAAAATAAACCCAAAGAATACAGGCTTATAAATGGAGAGAAAATTCTGTACCCAATCAAAAGGCCACATTTCAAGAAAGCCATCTGATGTCTAAACCTTTTTTATAGATACTACCTATTAAAAAAGCACAAAACTACTTCACCTGTGCTCCACTGAGGCAGAAATGACATCCTAAACCAACTACACACTCAATCCTTAACCTGCAACAGCCAAATTAAACTGGTGTTTGGTCACTGAAGTTTTGATAGGTGTTAGAAATATTTTTGAAGGGACAAATATAGTAATAATTATTAGTCCGTTACCATTTTACTTGTGGAACAGTCTGTATTTATAAATTACACAGGGTCCAAGGAGAGTCTTCTGTCTCAGCCCTAGGTCACTGAACTGATTCAGTTTACCCTGCCACTCTCAGGAACCAGCTCTGGTGCAGAAAATTGCTTCCTCCAGTTCAGTTTTTGGCTGTACCTTTTCAACATAGGTCCTGGTGGTCTTTTTCCTTCAGCTCATAAACTCTCACCCACCTCATTCCAGAGTTCTGAGATAATTTGAAATTATCTCAGGGGGTGTTTTAGGTGGTAAACTGACTGAAATTTTAAGTTTTGTTTCTTTACATTGTCAGTGGGAAAGAAAAGGTTGTTGGGGGAGGAGAAGTGTCCTGAAGGTTTTGTTATGATTCTTATTACTCTTTCTTTTAGTTACTGTGAATAAATTTTTCTTTATACCCTTTTAAAGTTCTGAGCCTGTTTGCCTTTCTCCTAATCCCATCTCACAGCAGAAAGTGAGTGTACTGGTGACTGGCCAGCACTGAACTCACCACAGTCATTGGTGCATTGGCTGGGAAATCTCAAAATTGGGGAAATCTCAAATTAGCCAACTGAAACCACTACAGAACTACAGTACAATGAACTTCAGATTGAAAATTTAAAGCCTTTTGATGATTCAGGAACTTCCAGCCTAAAATGGAGCACAAATTCATGCCTCACATTTCAAACCACCCTTAGAAACAGAAGAAAAATGTGCAATAAAGAACATTTACCTTGTGGATGTGCTTGCCTTCTCCACTGTGGACATGAGCCTTGCAAATGCATCAGTCACCCTGCTGCTTGCATTGGAAGTTTCCAGTTTTGAGGTTGTCAATTCATACAACTCAGGATCCACACCTTATAGTATAAAATAATAATCAGTGATGGTTGGAGGCAAGTGGAGTCATAATTAGTCACAGACCAACTTGCTAGAGACTTTTCTGTAAACATCTGAATCATTTAAAATTGCAAGATACATGAAAAGAACATGACAGAACATGTTTGTGTTTCTGAAGCATCATCCTCTCTCCCCATCCTTTTTCAGCAGCTTTTTTAGCTGTAGTACAAAACACACACCTTGGATCAAGTCTGGCATACAAGGTCTCAGTCTGTGAGTAAACAAAACCAGTCTGATTGACTTTTCAGAGTGAAAACCTCTAGAAAAATGTCAGCTGTGTCAAAATGGATTGTTTCAATTACTTCAACTCAACTGCCTGTTAACAGGGACAAACTCTTCACCTAGAGATTACAAACAACACTGGCATGTAATAGAGGGCATTTAGTATCTGGCTTTTCACTAGGGATTGTGTTGAAATTTTAAGTGAGGAAAAGCAGCTTTTATGAAATACACAAGTGGAATGGCATTAAAAAAAAGTTACATACTAATATGCACAGGACTACCAAAACTTTTAGTCTTTGCTCCCTTTTCACCATTCAAATATTTCTAATGCATTAAGAATCTGAATGTTTCAGCCCTGAATTTTTAGCTTCAGGTATCTTAGATCAGATGCTGAATTTTGACATCACTTTTGTTGCAAATGGATTTCAAGTTTTAGCAGCAGAGGTTATTCTGAAAACACTACAAACAATGGAAACATGTATGCAAAAAATATATATGTATGAGTTAAATTCTATCTGTTTAGTAGCAAGCATCACATCTCAGTAGGAAGTAGCTCTAGATTTTTAAATATTACATACTATTTCTTAAAAAAATCTCTAGGAATTAGAATTACCAAAATAAATTAAGAGGAAAGACTGTTGCAACAAGTTTTGCTGCATATTAAATTGTTGATACTTCCCTAGTTACAGTTTCAGCTATTTTATGCTTCAGGGGTTTCATGAAGCATGCACATGTGCCATTCACAAGGTGCTTTTCAAAGACAGCACAGAATTTTTGTTCAGAAGCACTGTGTTTACTTACAGACACCTCTGTGCTGAACAGGTGCCACACTTGTGCCTGTTGGTGTGCACAACACAAAAGCATTTCATCCTACTGCAGAACAAACCCTGCAAACACTGGGACCTGAGGGTCCTGTGCAGCTCCCTCATTTAATGTTTGCTGATGACTGCATCCAGCTTACTTCCCAGGATCAAGATGCTTTCAGAAGGATTCCTGAAACACCAAAAGCTTACTAAAAATAAATGGCAGAGCCTGTTGTCCTGCCTTTACCACCAGTAATTAACTGCAGCACTGTGTGTGCTAATAGATGATGTTAATCATCCTCAAACCTGCTTTGCATCAGCTCTCCACAAGCAGTGTCTTCACCATTTATCCTTTTGGCACAAGTTAATTCTTCTTTTATTGTGAGGAAACTAAGCTGACCAAAATGTGAAATAAAGAAAATCATCTGGTTAAGTTGCAGCAGGTGGAAGATTTGTTCCACATAATAGGAGTTGATTAGAAATTAATCAGCTGTCCTTTTAACATATATATATTTTTTTAATGTCTGGATTTTCACAGTTGATTTGATCCAGTTCCATGCAAAATATCAAAATATACTGTCCTGAGACTGGTATACCAAGACTTCTAGTAATGTCAGATGTTTACAGAACTTAGAAATAGGAAAAAGCCCAAATATTCCATAAAATATCCACTTTCAATCAGGGAGAGGAAGCCTTGAAGAAATACACTGTGACTTGCAGAAGCCTGTGAGATCCCATTAAGGTACAAATTGGAAAGCTAATTGAAGGAAGGAGCCCTTTGACATGCAACTCTGCAACAAACATTAAATGCAACCTTGTAAGTTACATCATTTAGAGATTCCCATTTACAGTCCTGTATTGGGATGTCACTGCTCAATTTACTTTCTTTAGGCACCTCTTATTCAGCTGCATTTATGTTAAGCTATTAACACGAAAAATAAAACAATACACTAAATCTGTGGGAAAATACCAGAAATGAGTAACTCCCTGTTCATAATGTGGCATGAAAATTTTTATGAAAAAATTATTTTGAGTACTGATGAAATCAGACTGAGAAGAATCCAGTATCAATCCACAGCAAGTAAAACTAAGTCTCCAAAGAAAGAATAAACTTCTACTGATAAAAGTATTTTCTTTGAGCAGAAAAAAAAATCTAGCAATTTGTTTTTCAATTATTTTATGTATTTTTTAAGAGTTGCATATTCTCCATTTTATTCAGATGATGAGAGAATATTTAAGGAAACCACTGCAAAACCTTAATGAGATATTGAAGGAAAGTTAGCCAACCAAACCCCACACAAAGCTCCTAAACACACACACAAACACACGAGCTGCAAGCCATGAAACAAATGACTTTCCCAGAAACAAGTCAGTAAGAAAAAAAAAAACCCAAAGCCAAACCAAAATAAAGAAAGAAAAAAAAAGGGGGGAAAAAAAAAAAGCACTATAGGGCATACCATAGAAGGTGATACCTGTAACTTGACGAAACAACAACATGAAAAATGAAATGCAATAAAAGACTAACAGAGTATTCCTCTAGTAACCCCTTCCAGTGTGCACACCTTCTGCACAAGCAATAATGCATGTACCCAACTGCACAAGCAATAATGCATTACTGGGCACTGCTGACTCGTGCCAGTGGACTTGCACACACTTACAAAAGAATCTGTAGGACTCAAGCACCCTGACTTTGCTAGCTGTCACTTCCATGACAAATCTGCCCTCTTTCATCTGATAATGGTATTTCTCAAGGGTGGAATAAAAAGTCATTTAGATAGCCATGCCATAAAATTGCTTTCAGTGATTAGATTTTACAACTACAAAAGTGTGCTTCTAAAAAAAAAAAATAGCATAATAATTATAATCACTTATTTGAAATGTGGGAGGACCCCAAACATCTTATGAATGGTTTTTAAAAATTAAAATCACTAACAGGGAAAATATCTTTCTTATGGAGAAATTGATTATCATGGCTTCAGGCATTGTATTGAAGGAGTACTTGCATTATCAACTTAACCTATGCACTGGAAAAAATCCCCAAAGAGTTCCCTGAAATTCCTGCAGAAATTTATTCCAAGTGTAGGTTTTCACAAGCTCGTGCAAAATACTCAGAGCACGTAAAAACCACGTGAAAAATGAATTCAATTACTTTCACACATTATTCAGTGAGAGAGTGGTGTTTTCATCTCCTTTTTAAGGGAGTAAGTTGCAGATAAAGTGCTTTGGCTTCAAAATTAACATTCATGTGCTTCTAATATCCCACAAACATGCAACTATCCTTCTTTTCTATTATAAAGGCTGTTAAAACACCTTTTTCACTGTATTATTAGCAGTAGTCCATGACCTCCTGGGTCATGAGGTTGATAAATTTATATTCACACATGGCTTCCAAACATTGTGATAATCCTGTCATTTGGAGGCACTCAGAGAAGACAGCAAGCCTCATATTTTAGGAATTGCCACATCTACACCATTTTTCAAATTTCCTGAAGTGCTTGGAAGAGTTAATTTCTGGAATTTCTCATTTGAAACAAGTGTTTTAACACCTTATTTGCAAGAGCATAAAAGCCATTCATTCCTTCAGCAGGTGACAAATACAGAGCTGACAGTACCTTTTAAATACTTCGTACTCGATACAAAACATCAGAAAACAGAACACAGATTAAAGGAAAAACGCAGCAGAGAGACATTTTAGAGAAAGGCAATGTAAAACTTCTCCTTGTTTGTAGGAAAGTCAAGTGATGTGCTCATGCTTTTAGTAAAGTTGTTATAATCTTACAGTTGTGGTTTTAACACTCTGCTGACCTGGGATTGTGGTGGTGCTGCTAGAGCTACTGTCATCCACGGGCCCAAAGAAATCAAGGTTCAGAAGAGTGGAACCTCCACTAGCTTGAAATTCAGTGACCGTGTTGGTAGGCAGCCATATAGAAGGTAAGCCAAGGGAGGGGTTTATGTGTAAAAAGGGGTAAGACACACACTTGAACATGCAAGTTATAATTAGTACTCAGTACACAATTTAAAACATGAAAACAATGCTTACAGTATTAGTTTGTACCTTCTAAAATGTTAACAGCTTAAATTCAGTGCACATTTCCTCATGTACAATGCAGCAAGGAAATCAACACTAGTAACTTTAAAATAGAAATATTTATTTCAATCTAAAAATGAAAGAGAACCAGCACGACCCAGAGAGAGAGATGTGACCAGTTAAAGGGAAACAATATATAGGTCAATTGATAGTTAAAATATAATGGGCTTTTTCTCCCCTCACTGAAATTGAAAGCCATTCTTTCATCAGGAAAACTTAGCAGATCCTCAAATAGCAAAGAACAAAAAGAAAAAAAAAATTCAAAATTTTATTTAGCAGCTTTAAACCATGAATTATCATTATCTTAAAGCAGTGTGACCACTGGGTAACAAATGCCACTCTTATGTCCAGTTCCTCATTAGCAAATTATACTGTTCCCCTTTAGTACTAAAACAGAAATCAAACCAAGATACATTTTAAAGTTGTTTGTTAAAAAGAAAGCATGATGATTGACTGAAGTAGTAAGACACCAGACAACAGCAAAAGGGTCCATCCAGGCTTTCCTTCAGCACCATGATATTGCTATCCAAACTCTTACACCCCACATGTTCTGCAACAACACCAGTGCAGTAAGAGATGCACTTTATCTGAGCTGCCTTTGAACTTGTGTGCATCAGTCAGTTGCTGGCAGCAGGCTCCTTGTAAAGGAGTTTCTTGCCAGGTTTCTAGTCTGTCAATCAAGTTTCCAGAACTTGTTTTATTTCTTTTGCATGCACTTACACTTCTGACACTGGAGGCAGTGGCACAACTCACTTTGCTATTAAAATAGACATAGGTCAAGGGTCTTTTAGGTGGTAACTATATACATTCACAGATACAAATAAGTTTGTAGCTACCTCTTTAATATATTAGCTATATTTAGCTCTTTAGTGTAAGCAAAAGTGATAATGAATGAAGTCACATTTTTGAAATACAAAATTACCTTTAAATCTGAAAACTTTCAGCTCAGGAAGTGTATATTTTGCAAACAGTTTGTGGTTAAAATATTGTGCTCTGAAGTAGCCACTATACAAGAAGTTTGTCATTCAGAGGATGTCTAAAGAGATAGCTGACCAGTGAAAAATACTTTTAAGAAGTAAAACTCATCAACCTAAAATGCTCATTTGTTCAGAGTTTCATTGTAATCTGCAGTTATACATAATGAAGTGTTAATATTGCCACTGTGTCACTAGCATATGGCAGGAATCTAAAATAACACTTAACTTGGTATCTTTCAAACTATGTAATACTTCACATAGGGGAACTGTTAATCAGAAAGAAAGCCTGAATTTCCAAAGTTAGGAGTAAGAAAGAAGTATTATATATATTTTTATATATGTGTGTGTGTATATATATTTTAAAAAAATAATCAGCAGATAGATGTTTGTCTGAACTTTGTAGCTTTCTTATCTCTAGCTCTGGTGCTAGAGGCTCTACGGAGAGACGTACCATCTAAAGGGTTAGTAAGGCCACTGCTACTCCAGTCAAACTGGACAGGTGGTAGAGATTCCTAGAGTTGAAAAGTCAGAAATCAAGATTTTATAGTCAGTTCAGGTTACAACAATGCAAAGCAGTTCAAACAACAGATTCTTTAGCCTCTAAACACTAAAAAAGACAACTAAATGATCAAGCCCCAACTTTGGGGAGGTGTGTATTTTCATAATATGCACTAAAGATTCAAAGTAGATTTGTTCTACCATAGGAAGTCCATTAAATTCTGAACAGCACAGATTAGGTAACTTCTACCTCAAACAGGATTTGCAAATTAACTAAAACATATGAATTGAATAACAAACCTTAAGGCATCATTGAAAATTAAACTATTACTTTCATGGAAGATGAGGCACTTAGCACAAAAACTTAGGTATACACAATTACAGGGCAAAGTCAGAACAGTGAAAGCTGTCTGCATCCATTCTTTGTCTTGATCACATATATTATTTATCATCAAGCAACCCATCATTCTTTTGGTTTGTTTTCCTCTTAAGAAACATAATCCCCACACCTGAGAGACAAACCATCAACACCCTCTCCACTCCAGCCCCTTTAAAAATAAAAGTTCTGGGACTTATCCTTTCACAGTCCTGCTCTACATACAAACCATTGGCAGCAATGCTTGAACAAGAGGAGTAGGGAAACACTGACTCTTTCTGGGAGCCCATCCTTGCCTTGTGATTTCCTCTTGGACACAAGCAAGCAGCAGGGACCATGCTCTACAGGGAAGGTGTGTTCAGGTGCAGTGTGACTTGCAAGTGCTGTCCTCCTGTACTCTGAGGACACAAACTGATGGGACAGTAGCAGAAATGTCTGAAAGAAGCTGAAACTTTCTAATTCTGTGCATGACACTCTGCTCTCTCCCCACTGAAGTCAACTGTCCTGAAGCACTGGGAAGGGATGTGCCCTCAACTTCTAACAAAACAATCACAGTATGGAAGAAAAGCAATGGATGTTCTCAGCAATATTTTTAAAATGCATCAGTACTTGTTAAGCTTCCAGTGGCTGAGCCATACCTTCTCTTAGCTTTTGTAGAAAATCAGCCTTCATTCTTTAATTTTAAAGCTTCCAACCATCTGACACTGAAGAAAAATGCAGATTCACTATTGAGACTCTAGCAACCTGAGGCAGCTTTGTAGCACAATTAAGCTCACTGTAAAAGGCATTTCCTCAGTGCTAGGTGTTTACAGGAAGCAAAACAAAGGGAACTGGAGATTTCTGTATTTATAGGAAAGATTTTTCTAAGCAAGACATTTGCTATCTAATGTCTTAAAAAGACTTTCAGTACTGAGCACAGCCTGAACAGCATTCTCTCCGTGGAGGTTAAGAAACTGATTCTTCACTTTTTACTTTGCTTTGGGAATGATACTACTGGCATTGAAAAGATTTGCATGTAGATATAATGTCAGCAGTGTGGAAGCTCCACCTGATGAAGTAATGACCACAACCATCAGTAGCTTGTTTAAATTTTGTCACATGTAAAATATATTAACATTAAAAGGAGTTTGTAGGAAAAGAAAAGGGGTAGTGAGTAGGACAATTTAGTAGCTTTCTGCCCTGAGTAAAACAAACTCAAATTGAAAAAAGTGGCTTCCTACCAACTCTCTTACTGAGGAAAACACCCAGTGGATTTTGTGTCAAAGGCCTGAGTCAGGACTGATGGCTGTGACAGAGCTGCATGGAAAAAGTGGCACCAATGGCTTGCTAAGTGTTTGCCTTTAATGATGGCTTGACTCTCAGATTTGACAAGGAAAGGACAAAGGATGTGATCAATTCTTCCTAAAATGGGAAAAAACGAGCCTGACTCCAAATCAGTAAGAATATACCAAGTATATTAGTCTGCTCTGTGGGATGAGGCCACTCTGCTGGCTTCAACTACTTTGCAAAAGAGAGGGTAAGTAAAGCAGCCCTCACCTTCACAGGATGCTGGCAAGCCCCAGTCTACACTTAGCAAACCAAGTGAAAGGAGAAGGCAGAGGAAAAAGGAAAATTAAGCAGAAAGTTTTCTGTTTCTAGTTACCTCAGCCCTAAGAACACTACACTGGGACACCTGAACACAGGCACTGAAACCTCAAACAATGGGAACATACCCAGCAAATGGGAATATAATGTTCAGCCTTTCTGAAACTGGGAGGTTGTTAGGCTACTGCAATTATTATTTTAATAACATGCTTTAAGGAAAATGCCCAATCTAGGAGAGTACTGAGAAATGGAGCACACTGCTTTCACTCCTCAAGGCCTCCATCTTAGATTACAGGACACAGTACAGAAATGAAAAAGCATACTCAGCTGTCAGAGTACTACTCTGAATGTTAAGGAAGTAAGAAAGAGGAAATTAAAATGCCTGCTGGTTTTACTGCATCATATTTCACTTTGATACAAACGAGAGATGTTTTCACACAGTAATTTTAGAACGTATTATGTAAGAGCTCTCATAATCCAAAAGAGTAAAATGTAAATGTTTGTGTTTGTGCCAATAATTAACCAAGGAAAATTAAACAAAACAAAAAAAAAAAGGAAGTATTTTGATGTCTTAAAGCTGGGCAAAAAGAATAAAAGGACTTGTAATAGAAATATAATAGAAATATAATGTCAATATTTAGATGGACCCCACAAATGAGCGTCATACCCATTCCATAAAAAGCTTTACATGCAAGTAATTCATACATTTTATTGTGTGTATTCATTGGCAAAATTGTATCAGTTCTGAAAACTGCTCTTTTCAGACAACCCCTTTACACAGCTGTCATATCTGACAGAACAGCAAGTTCTGCAGCATCTCTTACCTGCAAATCTTTCTGGCTTACTCTGTCAACAAAGCTGCACACACTCTCACACTCTTGGATCTTTCTCACATGTATAACTGGAGAGCAGCTCCTGATGGAGCCTTTGGCTGGTGGCCAATAATATGGTAGTTTGCATCTGTCATTGTTAGAAGTCCTGATGGTCTCTTATGTAATTAAAAGTGTTTTTAGAGACTGTCACCCCACGGGGTTTAATTAAGGTTCAGTCCCTAATAGCCAGCAAGTGTAAGATGTATATTTCTGTTATAACCTGATCCCTAATTCAGTGGCTTACACGCAAGCAGATGTGCTGTAATGGGCACCTGCAGAAAAGAATCACTGGTCATTTTTTTCTAGAAAGGTCTGGGTCACTGCAGATTTTTATTCCAATATAAAACTTACTAAGTAAAACTTGGCAGGTAACCCTACCAAAGAAACATAGTCCCAAATGGAGAGAAGAGAATGCTTTGAAGCAATAGCACAAGAGCAGAAATATCTGGACAACTTTCCTCAAAAAATCCAAAGAGAAGCAGCTAAATAAACTTTAAAACAACACTGACCAGAAAACAGTATCAAAGCAAGAGAAAGCAGTCATCATTAAGTCCAGACAGCAACCCCTTAGACAAACACTGGAATGTATTTTGCATGCACTTGGCTGTGATGTAGAAGCCCACTGGAGCTGTACAAAAAAGAAGAGAAAGGCACCTGTCTTGGGTTTCACAATCAAAGGGTGCCTATTTCACCAGCCACTCCTTACACCTGATGTGCCTTGACAAAGCCTTTTACTTCAGCCCTGTGAAGTCTTTGAGACACCATGCTTAGATCAAGGCAACAGTAATCAGGGGATTATTTCATATTCTGTTTACTGCCTTACAGTTAGGAGCACAGAGGAACAGAGAAATAAACCCCTCAATTGTCAAGATAAACAACAGATCAAAGAAGAATTTAGATTCTACCTTCAAATATAAAAGAAAATGACTCTACAAAAATCATCTTTATACAATAAACTAATGAGACAAACCAGTCAGTGACTTGCCTGAGAACTCAATTTCAAAACCCTTGTCCTTATAGCTTAAATGGCTCAGATGGAAATTTGTCCACTCTATTTCCACAGCCAAACTCAGTGAGACCCACTGCAGGGAAGGAAGGCAAAACATTCAGAGTTTATATCATAACTAGGAAGAAACATTGCAGCTCATTTGCTGCTTTTTACCTCATTCTATTAGTTCTAAAGTTGTCCATTTTAAATCTCTGCATGCCTTTGTCTGTTTGCCTACAAGAAAAACATTTAGGAGGCATTTCTGTGTTTCTACAAATATTCTTTCCATTATTACTTTTGCCTCATCAGTCTTCCAAAGTCTTATTCCCTCAACAGGAAGGCATATACATACATGCACAGACACTGATCTGTATACAAGTGCCATAAATGCCAGCCCTCAGAGAGAGGAGAACTTTTCCTTGAGCAAAGAACATGAATCTATCAACCAGAGCCTCTCCTGCCAAAGAGGATGTTAGTATTCTGAAGTTTCTGAAAATATGGATAAATCATCACTCTGAAAATGGAGGAATTCAGAAGTTTAACTAAATAATTACACATTAACCAGGTACACTTAAGAGATACTTTAATTGTTGCCCCTAAATCACTTGCATTTAGAATAAGAAGTTTCAGAATAAGAATAAATTTTAGAATAAGAAGTTCCAGAGTCCACCAAAACTGCCTGTATTTCCACTGAATATTTTAACAATGTTTGTAGCACAGTTCCTAATGAAATGTTCAGGCACATCATCTTATAACCAGGACAATCTGGAATATTCTGGAAGAGCCATTTGCACAATGTGAAACTGGATTTTCCCCAAAGCAAACAGAAGCCACCAATCATTGACAGAAGATGAGACCAAGAAAGAAAGGAGGTCTCTGAGGTGGAGAATTGATTGTTCACACCCTGAAACTTTCAGAATGTCATCTAACTGTAGCCTCCTAGAGTTCTGAATGGTTACAATCTCTAACCCATCTCTTCCCCAAAAGCTTATTTCAGTGTTTGTCTTTTTGGAAAAGCTAACCTAATGCCAACAGTGCAGACAGACAGCACAGAAGCTTCTCAGGTGGATTCATGGACCACAACTATTGAACAGAGATGGCCTTGTCAGAACAAGCTATGGTCAAGATTATCACACTGTGACAAGTAATGGGAAATTCTGTAGCAGGAATTCATAATTACAGAAGAAGAGAGACTTTGGTAAGTACAGGTTCTTATTTTCAGCACTATGACTGTCAAGCAACTGAGAAAATGGCACTTGTCAGAGATGTTGCTACTTCAGGCTCTTGCAGCTCTCTACACGGCTCAGTGTATGACTTAATTTATATTTTCTCCTCCGTAAAAAAGGGTACTTTGAATGCTGCAAAAAGACTGTGATATTTTCCTACTTTCTTACCACACAGTAGATTTCTCCAGGTCAGACTGTTTGCAGCAATCACTGTTGTTGCCTTTTCTTCCATCCAGCTCAGCTGCTCTGTTCCACTGCATATGAGGGGCAGCACAGGAAGCACCAGATGTGTACTGCTGTATAAAGCAATGTCAGCTTGCTTTATACAGCAATACACATTGCATTTCTGAGCCCACTGACAAACTGCTACTCAACAATGAACAAGAATTCTCCTCTGCTATAAGCAGGTCATACTTAGAGCTCTGCAGTGTGGCAGAGCAAGGACTGCAAGAATAGTCACAAGTACCTACTCTGCGAAGGTTAGGTGTAGCCCAAGAATAATTCTGGAATGCCTTCAATCAGAAGGAAACTGAAGATGCTGGGTGGATTAAACAATCCCTGCACTAAGGAGGGACACAGCTGAGTCTCTGAATATCTACTGAGCACCACTGTAATGACACTGAAAATGAAATATCTCTGCATATCCCATTAGCTTGTTGACAACCACACACATGGCAACATGCATGGCATTCAAGTGCTCTTCTAATATCCTTACATCAAAACAACAACAAAGAACTCGAGAAATTCAAAAGCTCACTCCTAAACTCCTCTGAATTCATTTTGTATCAGACTTTAAAGACAGAGAAGCCAGCAAAGCAACTGTGTGTAACAGATAATTCAATAAAATCTGGCACAAAGGGCCAAGAGAATTCATACAGTCAAAAAGTCAGACACATAGGCTTGTAATGACCACACCCAAAATCTCTCTCCAGGCAGCTGGGCTGCTTTTCATGACACTCTGAAGAAGTAAGAAAGGGCAAAAGGAAATGAATATGAACAGTGTAAATATCAATAGGATAATTCAGAAAATTGAGTGCTAACCTACATGTAGAACAAGCTCCAACAATAAGCTCCAGAATAAGCAAAGAAGAAGAACCTTAGCCAGAGGTCAGATGAGTCTAACATTGCATATAAAATCTGTCTAAGTGCCCACTGCCTTTGAGAGCAAACTGCTGTGTAACAGTAAGGATCATCAGGACTCTGAAATGGTGGCCACCACCTGCTACAGCCTCATCACAGGGACTCCCAGTCACACATGAAAAGCAGATCCAAGAGCAGGACTTCAATCTGACACAAGCAACACCTGCCTTTTACACACAGGTGTCTTTGAATACACCATCCAGATATTTTAAACATAAAGAAAGAGACAATGCACCCCATTATCTCCCTCATTCTTTCTTTTTCTCTCCTCACCCTTCTCTCTCTGTTTTTTACCTGGAACTGATCAGATGCACATGTGTTCATCTCTGGTGATACAGGAGGTGTCTGTCCTATTGAAGCTATTTTTTCTGCTGCAGATATTGGTTTCAAAGGTTCCTTGGTAGGTTCTAACATACCCTGAATAAACAAACAAACAAATAATCTAATAAAAAAAATTACTTGCACACAAAGACACACACATTTACAGACATTTCAAGAACTGCAGATGCCAAAAATTAGAACACACTAGTAGGTACTACTACCCTCAACTAAGGCCTTGGGGGTAACCATGTATCTCTGGAACACTTTCACTGTCTTGAGAGGGGCAGGAGTAGATGGAGCAGGGGAAAATCATCCTGGGTCCTTAGGCCTAAAAAACATTTTTAGAGCCAGTAACAAAAACCCAAGTGTTGAGTTGGAGCTTGCTTTCAACTTTCAGTAATGTAATTCAAGCTGGAAAAAACAGTTACTTGATAAGGTGATGTCTTCTCCTCCCAGCTGTGTGTAGACTATTCCAGAAATATCAAATGACCCATCACAAAAGTACAAGTGCATTCATTCCATTTCAACAATCAAGTAATCCAAAGGAAACAAATCAAATTATCAGTTTTCAGAATGATATCAAGAACTGTAATTACTGCGATGAAAATAAATGCATTAAGAGGCATTAAGAAAATAAACTCACATTTTTCATTTTAAGCAAACATTTCAAATATAGATAGTAGTATGAAAAATGTCTGAAATCTGATCTTGAAAAAAACTGAGGGGAAGAAGATCTACAGAAAGCTCAAAGTTTGCACTGAGACATGCCCACCACCTTGAACAATGACAAACCCCCAAATAAAAGCACGGGATTTGCAACTACAGTATTTTAAACCATTTTCAGGAAGTCACTTGCCAAGACCAGATGTCCCACAAATGTTTCTACACCATATTAGGGGAGCCTTGAATTTATCCACCAGTTAAATAATTTCTTTTAGACAGCAGAGAAACAGAAAAAGCAACAAGCCACTTTACTCCTCCTATTGCTGCTATCCAGCTTATTGTGTGCAAAAGTATATAAAAAATTTAGGGGACAATCAATCAGCAACAACAATCTGTTGCAAAAAATAACTGCATGTGTTGCAAACATAGTCCTGCTCACAAACAGGAAGAAAACAGCAATATCTTGAAGTTGTTTTGACTATCTATGTCAGAATATCATGTTTACATCCAAAGAAGTACACGAGCTGGCCTTGATGCATCAGAAAACTGCAGAAGTCACTCTAAAATTAACCCATGTAATTAAATCAGCCTAATATAAACCAAAGAAAGCTATTTTTTTACTATTCCACTTGTGGATGATCATATGAAAACATAGGTGTTTTTGCACCTGTGTATACATACACATGCACTGTTTTTTGAGAAAAAAAGAACATTTATTCTGCTCAGACCAGCAAAAATCACAAATCTCATCTTCTCCCTGTTTTTACTGAATACTTCTTTCAATTGGAATCAAGTATCTGCTCACACACAATGAAAATTATTTATTTGGTAATTTTTTTCTAGCATTTCTACTGATGCCTAAGCCGTAACTGTACTTACAAAAATATCTTTCAGCACACTTGATGTTTAATGTAATTTAATAAATTTCATTATATGATGTTGTTGGAACTATAACAAAAAAATAATACTGAAAAAAGCTTACCAGTCCTGCTGCATACATGGGTACTATAACAGGCTGCTTCTTGTTGCCTGTAAAGAGCTGATAAAACAACAACAACAATTTACTTACAAGTTTCTATGTCAGT
The DNA here is from genome assembly GCA_013399835.1 of Leptocoma aspasia. Lineage (NCBI taxonomy): Eukaryota > Metazoa > Chordata > Aves > Passeriformes > Nectariniidae > Leptocoma > Leptocoma aspasia. The sequence continues at coordinate 788,951 of VXAX01007704.1, forward strand.
GATGGAAATGTTTTACAATGCTACATAACTTGCATAAGGTTAGTATCACAGAATAAATACTATGTTAATTATAACACAATGGTTAAAAACTAATTCCATTTTTTATATTAACAGGGCTTATAAAAGGTTGCCAGGTGGTCTGTCATGGACAACCATGCTCTGTGCAACTATGCAGTTTAGGAGAAGGCATCCACACAAAACACTTCCACCTGATTCTACATAAAAAGCAGCTTCCTTATTTAGAAAGGCAGTTTCACTGGCAGACTCACAATATTCCTGGTGTCAATTCCCAGGGAGCACAGAAGCTTTTTGTTGCTGTGGGAGCCACCCCACTGGTATCTCAGTCCATATGCATCATGGATGTCCTGCAGCTCTGTCCACACGTCCATCAGCTCCCTGCACAACCCAGCATAAATCAAGTTATCATTCAGGAAAACAGCTTAGCAGCCTTGAATATTTATTCTGGTTTTTAATGCAAGTGACTTATTATACATTCCAATTAAATTTATGCCCAAGCACAATACCCAGGGGAACTAAAACTGCACAGTGTTCTCAAAACAATTATAGTTCAGACTTCTTACTGGAAAATGATGTCCACAGCAGACAGGACAAAGCCTGATTAGACTTCATCATCACATGAATAAATACAGTAATTTATAGCAGGTGTAACTAATAAGACATATTTGGTTAATTCAGAGACATAATTGAAAAGAAGATGATAGGCTGCTGAGTTGCTAAGTGAAGTACTCCTGGTGCATGTAGTCACTGAAAACAAGCATTCTGATAGACAGCTAATTTTCACTCCATGGCTTCTCAAAATGCTTGAAGCAAACACTTCATTTTAAATTACTGCCATATGTGATTCAAGTTCATTTTATGTTTGTTGCATTGTGGTTTCTTACCCAGGACTTCCTAAGGTCTCCTCAGTTGTTATCTGCTTTTCACCTGCTTCCAGCAAATGATTCAAGGAACTTATTTCTTCTTCAATTTCAGCAACAGGCATGGAAGGAAAACAGACTTCAAATATTCGTTCCAGACGACTTAGCAATGTTGTCTGTATCAAAGAGAAAATATTTGTGTCAACTTTTGCTAACTGCTATAAAGATAAGTCCAATATTATAGCAAGATGGAAAACAACTTACAGCTAACACAACATTTCACTTACAACAAAATATTAACTGTCAGAGGACCACAAGACTCTTTAAATACCAAAAACAGGTTTCTAGCTACTAAGAAACAGTAAGGATCTTGCCCTCTGCAAAGTGAGTTCTTACAGAAGAGTCCAAAGTCACTTTGCTGGAAATTAGCAGAAAATGTAGGCAACAAGATCTATGCTATGTAAGGATAACGTCTCAGCAATATAAGCAGCATATATTGGAACTAATGGTTTCCAGATATTTTAATTCCAAAGCATGCACTGGGCCTTGGCAGATGGAGCTAACACAAAAAACGAAACAAAATGAAAGTTAAACAACCTCGGGCCCTCACAAAACCAAAAAAATTCTCTCCTTTTTTTTTTTGACAAGCATAGTATGCTTTCTTCTTTTCAAGTTCTTCCCTTATGTTTCTCTTTTCTCTTTTGTATTTCTATATAGACATGATTTCTATATAGACAGGATTTCAACTTCTTGTACCTCTGTTTAACTGGTCTTGGATATCAGATGTACCAATGATACGGAATTTTTCTCCCCGTTCAACTCATTAAAAACTGGTATGCATCAAGCTTTTATTATTTATTAAAATACCAATAGCAAGGTATGCTTGTAAAAATTAAATTACAGCCTTTTTTAATGTACTAATTTTTGCCAGAAACACCCGAATCTCTTTTCTTGCTAAGGAAAGCAGGCACAAGCCTGGCATTCAGTGCAGTGTTTCCATCTTTCTAGTTCAGTGTTCCCCAACACTTTCCCAGTGCTTTGCTGCAACACACAGAGGGCAGCATCCAGCAGCTCCAGCACCTGCTTTTCTCCTGGGGAAATGGAAAAGAAACACAGTAGGCAGAATTCCCAGGAGCATCCCACGGCCTGTGCTGTGTTAGCTGTGCCAGCAGAGCCCTCCTGTGGAGATGCAGCACATTCCAGCCAACAATGTTGAATTTACACACATAAGCCTCAAAACAGAGGTGTTTTGTTACAACTGAGAGGATTTAAAGCTCAGAAAAGCAAGGGTGTAGGAGGAGGTCACCTCTTTTAGTTAGGCCAATCGATACAACTGGGACAAACCTCCATGCACCAAAATACCTGCTTCACAATTGCAAGGATTATCTACAACATTTCTCATTTGAATTTGTAGCTGAAACTTTGCCTTGTCTCTCATTTCAACTAAGCAACTCATTGACCACATGCATCAGTAAATATAACAGAGTAATAATATATAACACGTTATCAGAACATCTGGATTCTGTACTGGAGTTGGGATGATGAGTCAGGAACTGGGATTGGGTCTGTCCAGACTATTCTTTCTATTCAGCCACTAACTGCAAAAAACAGGAAAATGAACTGGCTTAGAGCATCAGCTCTTCAGTTTTACTACCTGTGAAAGAAATCCCTGACAGGGACAGCCACCAGGTACAGTCACTTGCAAACCATAATGTAAAAATGTGCAAAGATCTGGATGCAAAGCATACTTGACTCACCCTTTTTTTTTTTTTTCCCCTTTTCTTCTTCATTACCTCTCTGGTAAATTCTGACCACAATGAGCCATGTTCTACAGTATATAATTTTCCTTTTAATCATCTCTCAATGCTCATTCATTCTGACCATACACTAAGTTGCAATACTTGTAGGCTGTTTCCTGTTTGTTGAGCAGAACTAAGACACAACCTTAGATTTTTAGGATGTAAAACAAAACAGTATACCAGATTGTAGCCTAATGCTTCAGCACACTAAAGCATACTCTGCTTCAATTTTAAACCTTAACTTTGCCTGCAATGTATCACTTCCCCTTATCTTACATTAAGAGGTGATGCTTACTGCATTTCTGTAATACAGCAGGAGTACATATCCCCAGGGAAAAGCAAAAGACAATTTAATGCCATTGGATCATGGAAACAGCAAGGCATCACATTTCATGAAAAGTATCAATATTTGAGAACATGCTAGTCACTGAAAATATGCTTGCTTAGCTAATGAAAGAATTAACAGAGCATCTCTAAGAACCAAGCAGCATCTCAGTCAGTGTCACATTTCAAATTTGAGTTTAAGACTTGTGCTAAAATTTCAGGAACAGTTTAACTATAGCATTCTTTACACTTCCTGTCATCTTTTCTAAATTTCCAGCCATGCTCAGCCCTGATTTCTATACAACAAAGAATGGTTTCCATAGCAAACCAGAATAATTAATTCTGTATGTGCAAATGGACAAAGGGATGAGTGCACAAACACACATCTCCAGGCAGTGGCAATGGAAGCAGCTGAATTTGTTTTTCTAACTGGTGATGAAATCCTGTGGTCACAGATTCCAGGTATTAATGGCATCACCAAGATTTTAAAGCTGGTGTGAATGTCCACCTCCTACAAACTTTAATCTATTGTTGCATAAATCAGACTGCAAAAAAAAAATACTGTGTATGACCCGAAGCAATGTCATGTCATGTCTTTCTGAAAAAAAAAAAAGGCAGAAAACAGGAATTTTTATCCACTTTTCATGTCACTGGAAGCATTTGATACATGATTGTTCTCCACAGCCATTTGAGAAGAATAATTCTTGAAGGCACTTACAGAAGATGTGAAAAGGCCACAGCTGCCATTAAACATTAGCTGTGATTCTCCAAACAGTTGATAAATAAATGTATTTATTTACTTATTGATAAATTTAAAACCCCATAGTTTCTGTAAATGCATAGATGATTTTAGTAGACACTTAAGATATGTGGTAATCACCAGCAGAACCAAACAAAGTATCAGAGATACTTTTTTAAAATAAGCATAACCACAGGATTAGAATTTATCTGTGTGGCAATTAAACAGGGGGCAAGATCCATCCCTCAGAGCTGAAAGCCCAAAGCACTTGGTTTACACAATTTGTTTTTTCTCCTTCTCCACCACAAGGTCATAGAATCCAGAAGACCCAAGAATAAATAAAACCAGTGTAATAGTTAAATTGTTGAGCATGTTTAGATATTCAAGCTTATGCGAAAAGTAATAAAAGAAAAAACATATTAAAGGAGATGGAAATGAGCCTATGAAAGATCCAAGATGCTAAACTTATAAAGTAGAAAAGGAATAAAGTCCATATGGACATGACTGGCTTCTGGTTGGAACCCAGCAGCTGAATGAAAGCTCTCAAAAAATGACAGAACAAAGCTCAGGGGCCAAGAAAAGAAAATGATTAACCACTGAGATTTTATTTAACTTAAATCATGAACTCACTGTTCTGCAGAGTGCCTAGCACAGCTTTTTTATGACTATTTAAATAAAATAAAGTAGAGGTTAAATGAGAAACTCCCTTTGCTGGGTTTTTTAACACCCAAACACATTTGCCTGTGAAGAGCTAAGTCACAGTTTACCCTTCTACCTCCACCCATGGGATGAGTGTATTTGGGGTTTTTGTTTGGTCAGTTTTACTGATGTTCTTGGAGTATTTTTGGGGGGCTGGGTTTGGGGATTTTTAAAGGGCTAAATTTCAGGACCACATAGCTAACACAAGGGAAGAACCAAATTTAAGGGATGCAGCTCACTATGGGGAACACACCAATCAACTTCCTTGGGTCTCAAAATTTTCTGGACTCAAGCATTAAGCAAAGCTAAAAGGTTAACTAAAAGCACACAAGCAAACAAACAAATGCCTAAGTTCTCAATTAAATGGGGACAGCTTTTTCTTTGAAACAGTTTATGGACTGTTTAAACTATGAATCCATATCCTTTTCACACAGGAACGATTTGTTTCTTTGTCTGAAGCACAGGCAACACCTCCTCAGAAGCAATGGGAGAGCAGCTGCAGGCAGAAAAATTCCTGAGTAAAGAAGACAAGCAAAGCTTACAAAGAACTCTGGTTTAACTTCTCCATCCCCACTTTAAAAGCAGGTAAATATGAGGTAGTGCCATATATTTCTTAGATGTAAAAAATTGAATTGAAATACGCATTTTTATTTACATGGAAAATTTATAATGAAAACACTCATGCTAAACTGAGATTTGCAAGCCAGGAAGAAGATGCCACAAGAGCTAAAAAAAACCCTTCATCAACATAAAATGAGGAATCAGATTTTTTTTTTTTACAATAATTTAAAGAATTAAAGAAGGCAATGTTAGTCCTAAATATCCCAAGCCCATTTTTAAAGAGCAAAGTTTTTGAGCTCAACTGCAAAGCAAATCTGAAAATGTAGCGGCTTAAGGAAAAAAAAAAAGGTTAAGACTTCTCTGCTGTTTTTACTGCTTGATCTGAAAGAGTTAAAAACTGCAGGGAAGTTCAGGCTAGAAATGTGAAGCTGTCTCTCTCCTTCCTGCTGGAAGCGTCACCATTTATTCTCCCTCAGCTGAAGAATGCATCCAGTATTGCATCTTCAATGCAAAGTACAGTTTAACAGTTATTTACTGTGAGTACATAAAACCCACAGACCATTTCAGTTTGTCACATTATTATCTACTGGTGTTGCACTAACTTTTCAGTCAGACTCTGAGAGGAAGTACAGCAGATGACACTTACACGTACAAAATGGGAAATAATTTTGTCCTGGGATATATAAATAGTAATGCTAAAACAACCCCCTCTCAAACTACTTTCTTTTGTAAGATTCCCCTCAGCCAGTCTGTTCTGAAAACCAGCAATTATTGGCTACTTTTAATAGTCTGATTTTTACTGTTATTCAGCTGCAAATACTTCAGAGCTGTCCTATGGATTTAAAACCCCCAAACCTTTCCAGAAAGATCTATTTGCATAAGTAACCACTACTATTTTAATTTACCTTACTTTAATTACCTTACTGAACTGGGCTTACTGAGGGGCTGAAGTCTTTATGGTCATAATTACTTTTTTTCCAAAGGGATAATCATTGCCCAAGACACTCCAAATGCCAGTGATCCAGGGTTTTCTTTGTCTTGGTGCCTATTTGTGGCTTAGTAACTGTGCCTCGCCCACACTGATTAATCTGAAGAGGCAGAGCCTGCAAGCACAGGATCTCTAACAAGCAGAGAACCTTAAAACCCACTTGGAGGACTGCTCACCTTTTCCTTCATGCCTTTCCAGGATTTGGTAACTCTCAGCTAACTCAGGTAAGGTTTGGCCTTCCAAGCAAGGGCTGCTTTAGCTCCTGTTCCTCTGGAGATGCCCATGCTCCTTGCACACAGGCAGGCACAGCCATATTCCCCACCCACACCATTACCATGGATTATTACTGCTCTTGTGCCTGAATCCTATATATATATATATATATATATAAAAATATATATATTAATGCAGCAGAGTAACCCCCTCAGCTGACTAATGTTCAGCACTATCTCATGGAAAAAGCTGCACTACAAGGCTTATATCCATCATAAACATGACTTGGGAGTGTGCAATGTGATGGCACAGAAGGGACTGATGTGTGTGCAGGTTTGCTCAAGACTTGTTGGATCAAGTTCACCCACAGCTACATCCTAAATCTGTTCATGAACACAAAGGCACATCTCTAATGCAAGCCATGCATGACATGGTTTCAGCTGAAGACAGACACTAAATGGATTAAGGTGTATGTGGCATTAATATGGGTTCAGATGGTATTCTGTGTGCACACCATGCCCTTCCTCCTCTCCCCTCTACACAGAATTACTGAATAGAAAATTAGAAAATTATTAAAAAAATAGAAAATAGCATGTTGCAAATCCAGCACTGCAAATTGTGTGCAGAATTCAGAGAGCCTGACACCAAAGGCAAGGAAGAAAAGACCATATAAGGTTATTTTTGTGAACTCCCCTCCCCTTAGTTTCATCCTTTATATTGTCTATTTTCTAATAAAAACTGGATTAAATAGTTGAATTGAAGCAAAGCCTATTTTTTAATTAAAGATTATACCAAATCCACAGTCTTTAAACAGTTTGCCCATCATACAGACATCGTGCAATCAAGACTGCATTCAGAAAGCACAATATTTTACTGCCATCTCCACATCCCGAATCTACAAACTAAGAAACTGAAAGGAAAATACACAGAGACCTATTCAATGGAAACTTGAGCTACTGATAAATAACTTTGCTTTCATGCTGCATTCTGATGGATGAAGACTGCTGTATACATTATTTCCACATTTGAACAGCAGTGCTGCTGGCTAAGTACCCTTTTCAATTTTCTGCTTTTGCAAAGAATTCCATTAGGATCATTCTGTTTATAAAGCATCCAGGATTCTTTCACTACCACATCACAGTGACTCTCCCAGCCTCGCCATCACTGATCAAGTGTATTCAGTATCTTGTAAATGATCCCAGCTCACCCTTAGCCTAAGCTGAGATCTCAATTTCCCCATCTATCTCAAGTGTCTAACACATGCAGAATTTCTCCCTGGTACACAGCCTGCTCCCTTTGGCTTGCTACAGCAAGTGCTTTTTAGATCTGCCAGCAATCCGTTGCTGCAAGTGATCCCCTCCTCCCTATCCTTCTTTAGGCTGGCTAATAAAAAACTTTGTTCTCTTCCCTCTCACCAGATTTATCTTGCCTGCCAGTATTTCTGCTTTTGCATCAAACAGCTGCAGAACTCAGTTTAATACATGTTTAATACTAAGTTCAATACGTGGCAAACAGAAGATTGGCATCTACTTTAAAATGCCATATTTTGTGTTTTGACCTCAGTGACACCCTCTTAAATGACAGCAAGGAAGCTGACCAAAATCTGAGTTGAATTTTACTAAGATTCTGCACTCAGAGTACCACGACTGTCTGCAGGCTCATTAGTTAATCCCTGTTTCTAACAGCAATTTAGCAAAATGTGGCTCAATGGACTATAAACAGAATTACTATTTAATCTTAAAACAAGTATTTTTTTGGTATAAAAAAGTTTTACGAGATCCTTCCAAAACTTAAAACAAAAAACAAAATAACTACTGTTTTTAAGAGTTAACTGAAAAAAGTATGTAGCAATTGATATTGCAAGGCTAATGAAACTACTGCAACAGAGAAAACATGTCCAGCTCAACTTCCTCTCCAGTTTATTTATGCAAAACATTCTCTCAGCTGTACTTCCTCACTGGCAGAGGAGGGACAACATCACTTTAGATCCAAACAGTCAAAACTGACTATAGCATAAGGAGAAGGAATGAAAAAACCTGAAGTCTTTGAAGTCAAAAATTTGCTTTACAATCTAATCAAACTACCATACAACTTCATGGCAGACTTTAAGTAAGGAACTTCCAATTTAATTTGACTTTTATCTTTTGTTAAGGCAGGCTTGGGGAGGGATAACTTAATTACAGAGCCTCTGAGGGCTCTGCTTTTTATAAACATCTACATTCAGAAATGTTTTCTATTGAAAACCTATCATAAAAATACAGAAAACTTTACGTGAAAATAAATATTTGAAACCTTCAGACTATTCCTTAATATTAATTAATTACTAGGAAAAAAAAAGGATGATTTACTAGAATCATTTCCCCACCCCATTTCTTTCTCAGATTCTGGACAGTCTTTCAAGTGGCAAGAGAAACAATTCAGATTCATTGCACTAATCTTAGTACTCTCCAATTTTATGGGTGAATAGCTAACAACAGATTTGTGCTTTCAACTTGAGAAATGGACCAACACATTCAGGTGGTAAGCAAGGTCTTGCACAGACAGAAAAATCTGCCTGCAGGTTTACTCAGGAGCCTTTTTGTGTGGCTTGTGAAATCTCTTTGAGGTTGGGAGTGTTAGTCACTGCACGGAACAGCAAGCAGGGAGAGTAAGGACCTGAGGCTCACAGCTTTTAACGTGACAAGAAATCAGTGCTAAGTCCCAAAAGCTCCATTCCATTTGCTGATGCTGGCAGAGCTCCAGCTGGCACAACCTTCTGAAAAGCCATTTCACCTGTCACTGGTAGGAAATGGGAAGAGGCAGGGCTGTCACCAAGCAAGGTCCTGAAAGAAAGGACTTACCTCATTTCCTTTTATTGGCAGAAAAGATCCAAACCCTTCAGACACATATTACCACTAACATCCTTTACTGCTGGTGTTGCTGCATGCTTCAAAAGGACAGAGCATGGTCTAAACTACTCACATGGAATGATGTGGATAAAAAGAAGCTTTTAAGAAAATTCTAAACTGAAACTGTTGTTCTGAATTTTGTAAAAGTATTATTAAATGCTTAACAAAAAAAAAAAGTCTTTGTATGAATAGCCACAGACCTCAAAATGACTGTTAAAAAGGCTTAGGAAGTAACTAATTAGGAATTAATGAATACTTAGCAGAAAAGCAGAAAACATAGGAGAGGTGATAAGAAATAAACCTATTTACTTCCCCCTCCTGGAAACTTCTTATTAGAAATAGCAGCAGCTTTAACAAATCACCAGTCCTCTGTTTGTGATGTTGCTATAATGTGCAGCTTCCCACAATTAATACCCAACAGAGACTTATTTTTAAAGAACTTTTTTAAAAGAGTTAACTCCCCAGGAGTTTGAATACCCGAGACAGAATTCCACAGCTTGTGTTTCATCATGCTGTCTGCTCTAAGTGAATTAGTGCAGCTATTTACAAATCAAATCATCATTTTTAATCAGATTTTGAAAACATTGATAGAGAATGGTGATGGAAAATTTTGGGAGCCAATAATCCCAGCTTCAGGTCACAGCACTATTTTACAAAAAGGCAACAGAGTGGCTCCCCAAAAGGCAGCAAACAACGAAGCAAAAGGAAAAACTACCACAGGCTCTGAAATGTTCATGGTGGCTTATTCCTTTGACCGATTTATGTAAAAGATCACATGTAATCATCAAAACACATTCCTACAAGTTCCAGCACACCCTGCTCATTTGTCTGTGGGAAGTAGCAGTGCTGCAAAGATCTGCAAGATCCAAACACAGCATAATGTTTCATATCAGCCCATCTCACACAGCTCATGAAATCTCTCCTAAAAGGCAAACGAGGACTATTCAAATATTTGTTGTAGGCAGAAGCAGGAACCAGGAAGAACTGTATGCATAGGAGCAGAACAAGACTGAGGAAAAGCAAGCAAACCCTTACCTGAACTGAAGGTGATAGCTCTTGGGATTGCTTACTGATAGTCCCTTGGGAAGATGCTAAAGCAACACTGTCAGTCTTGTGCAACACTGGGCCGTCACTCCTGGCAGACACCTCTGTCCTATGTGACTGCCACGTCTCTTTTCTGTGATGAGATTCACCAGCCTGCTCATCTCCAAAGGCAGCCCAAGAACAGCTGTCTTTTTGTTCATCTTCAAAAGCATTCCAGCCTGCAGCCTGGTTACAACCTGCTGAACTGAAGTCTGCAAAGTCATCTGAGTCCTGGAAAGCAACACTCTCATCTTGAGGTTTTGGCACTGAATCGAAGTCTCCAAATTCAGTATCATCACCATTTTCTACCTCAGTAGTATGCTGGAAGTCTAGTCCAGAAGTTTTACTGGTAGTATCACATTCTAAAGTGTCAGCAGCCTGATTTAGCTCAGCTTGGTCCAAGCTTGCTGGCTGCTGACAAACAGTACTCGTGTCCCTGAATTCACCAAATTCCTCGTTAGGTTCTCTAATATGTGCAGGCTGTTCAGAAGTTCTTTCTGAATCTAGAGCATTTATTGAGTCTTGAGCATTCCTGAAGGTGAGAGACACACTGCTGACTGAACCAAAGTCACCAAACACATCATCATGTTTGTCACTGCAAGCTAAAACTTCAGTGCTACTTCCACCATTCTTGAGATCTTCAGAACCAGCCAGTTTTTCTCCTGCAGGGTCACAGCTTAGGCTTTGGATCTCATCAGCCTCGAAGTCTGCTGCTTTTGAAGAGTCCTCAGGCCCACTAAAATCTTTGCCATTCTCTGTGTGATGTTGTCTTCTCCTCCCACCGTGCTCTCCGTTCTCTGTAGTGCATACTGAACTTCCAGTTGTTTGAGCTGTACTAGAAATTGCAAATTCCAGTGCTGAGGGACCCTGTTCACAACTGATTTCTGAAATGCAAACCTCTTCTTCACTATGAGTTACTCTGTTTATTCTGTTCTTCTCCTGAATGCTCACTGAGTCTCTTTCACTAAGAACACTGCATACTGTAGGCCCTGCTCCCTCTAAATGGTTTGGGGTTTTGTTTGAGAAGGTAGCAAAATCTGCAACATCTTCACCTGAGCTAGGCATTGAGTTCAAATTTTGCTCAGTACTATGGGTGCTAACAGTTTTCAGTCCCTTTGAGTCACCAACACTGTCTAGATCTCCTGTTCCCTGAGGATTTACAGGGTCTGATGCTGCAAATCCGTTTGTTAGAATCTCTAGACATGGAAGTTTCTCACCATTACAAGCATCTATTTGCTCATCCTGCCTCTCAACTGTTACACCAGTTCTAACCACACAAGAAGAAAAACCCTCTGATTTTCCAGTGTTGTCTCTTTGTTCCCCCCTTCTGTTTACATCTTCTAAAGCAGTACCTGAAATTCTAAACTTAGATTTTTCTTTGATAGTACTAGTAGCTGACATATCAGAAAGCTCCTTAGTATGAGTAGGAAGCTCTGCAATGCAGTCTTTATCTTTACCATTTTTAACAGATGTGAAAGTTGCTATGCTAGCTACATTGTCAGAATAATCATGGAGTGGGATGAAATGATTTGTGGGTATAAACTCTTCCTTTGGATGACTGTAGTCCGGTGTATCAAAATCAGCAAAAGCTACACCAGCAGTGCTCACACCAGAAAATCCTCCAAACTCATCTTCATCATCATCATCAGCTCCATTGTCAAGTGGTGGAGGGGATGAGGAGTACATTCGAATAATGTCTGGTTCCATTGTTTGGTTCTGCTGCAACATTAATGGATTTCTGCATGAGGGAAGAACAGAGCTGTATTAGAACTTGTGTTTACATATTCCATTTTTACTGTTTCAGGCCTCATTTTTTAAGTGTGTATAAAGGTCAATATCTGCATTAGGTATCAGAAAGAAACATTCCCCATGCCCAGGTGTTTTACAAGTCACAAAGAATCTACTGGGACAGTTCAAGCCTCTTCTAAACTACTACATGATCACACTGTCAGCAGACAGTGCTGAAACGATTGTCTTGAGCTGTGGTGCAACACACTGGCACAACTAAATTCAGTTTTAACCCATCAGTTCTCCACCTCCCATCAGCAGCAGTTCACAGAACTGCCAGTGACCCTGGTCCATGTTTTGCCACTCTCCTTTGTGTGCTCAGGTGTGTGACAGGAATTAAGGCACCATACACATAAGGGACCTTGAGCACTGTCAAAGACTTCAAAAAGTGTTGCCTCAAGCTCTGAAACTGTGAAGGAGTGCAGGAAGGAACTGCTGTCAGAACCATGAACTGCTGCCCTACTGTTTATGTCTCTTTCTACCAGTCCATGGTTCTGTTTGGATGCCCTGTTCTCTGGATTTCCTGCCCACAAGCCACTGCCACCAGCCTGCTTCTGTCTCAGGAACCAGCTGAGAAATGCCATCATGATGCCACCAGTAAAGCCTACAGCCAAACACTCCTCATCAAAACTTATTCGCAAAAAGAGAGCTGAGCACGATTATTCATGAAATATTTAACCACAAATCACTAAACCACAGGGGGGAAAGAAAAAAGAAGAAAGTATTCCCATGGCCTAGATAGAAACAGATTAAGGACTTTCTCTGTCTTAACACTGCAAACCATTACAGGAACGAGGCAGGTATGGATGGAAAATGTTCTCTCTTAAAAGAATGATCTTGACTTTTTCAATGCTGTGTGCAATTAATGAAACAATAACTACTAGTATATATAAATTCATAGTGGTACACATTCACTGAACTAAAACCTTAAAACCCTTCAAAGAAGAGCTCACACCAAATTTCAAACAAGTCTCTCCATTTCAAATAATACTTGACATGAATGAACTGTAATAACACTAAGCCTCACCTACAGAAAAAGAGTGGAAACAACCTATACATATTGGCAAATGTTTGAACTTCTAACTACCAGAATCAGTGCAGAAGTGCAGACTTTACAATACTAGTTGTGCAACACAGAAAAAATGTGATCCTTATATCCAGTGCCTTTAGCAAACAACTTTGTAAAAGCACCTTAAAGGGTAAAAAAGCAACAAATGAAGCTCTGCAGTTCTTCTTAAACACAACATACCAAGCACTTGACACTTGCCAGGAAACTGGCATCCTTGAGGTGACTAACGTACTTAAAATTTCTTTTTGAAAGGGTATTTTGAAAGTTTGCAATTACAAAAGTACACCATGCTTATCAGATGAAACCATGAAGTAATTTGTAACATAACATGCAAACTGAAGAGAACTGCAAAGGAATTTTGTTTAGAATAAAGCCTAAGTTGTTAACAAGCTCCCACATAGGCTTACTCAGCACCAGCTGCCCAACAAGGTATTTGAGAGAAGAGCTTCACTCACTCTAAACTTCTGAACTTTCTCATTACAAGAAAAACTTGTCTGCATTGTTCATCAAAAACCATGTGTTTTAAATATTTTCAGATTTATAGGCTTGTATAGGTTGATTTTCACCTGAGTCATCTGAAATATCACATTCAGGTCTGTATTAGAAACTATACCACCTTACATTAGTGGATCTCATTTTGGCAAGACATGCCAATAAAAATTAATTTTTAACCTACAGCAGCCATAGATCCATATACTATCCTTCATAACAACTCTACCCATGTTTTTTTTGTTGACCATTTACTGTACAACTATTTTAACCTCAGCCAAAAATAAATCACAACAGAGTTGAGAACATCCTTGGAGGCAAGGATGATCTAAAATAACCCAAATATGCAGTTGTAGAAAACAAACTGAATACTGTGAGAGGAGCAAGCATCACAATCACAGGGAATTTACCCACAAGGCTCCTTTTCTTTCCAGTTAACATAAAAAAGGGGAGACAAGGAACGAGAATAACAAGGATAAGCAAAGGACAAAGATAACTGCATGGGAGCTGAAGCAAACTGCCAAAACCCAATTGAACATGCAGAAAGCTGTCTGACCATTTAAAAATTTTCTCTCCTGCAACTTCTGACATAGAGCAGAAGAAACTTCCTTCAATTTTTCATTTCAAAGCACTTTTAAAACATCACAAGGATCATTTACAAAGCAGCAGTCCAGCAGCACAATGCTCCAGCTACATTTCAATAACAGTTGCCAAAACAGGATCTGCAAGGAACATTAACTGTACATTTAAAAATTTGATTACAGGTTTGATAGTCTACCATGTGGTTAATCAGTTTAACCCACAAGAACCCACTGCATAACCAACTGTATGGACTTCTGTATAATTATTTTTTAAATGTCAGGTATTTTCAGTTATGTTACTGCTGCATTTTAAAAGCCAAACATGAAGAGCTCCAAAATGTATGAATCTGCATTACAAAGGAGTGTAAGGTTACATTGACACAATTTAATTGTTGTTTACAGAACTCAAACTGTAAGAAAAGGGAAAAAGTCATACTAGTATTCCCCCTCCTCTTGACTAATCAGTGATAAATTTTTAAACTGGGCATAATCCCAATTCTCCTCACAATATAAAACAGCATGAGTATTTTATAGGCTTAAAGTAGTCTTCTTCAGAAAGAATTTCATTATGGTCCTCCTTCATGACTTCCAAAAGTGTTCCATCTGCCAACTAGAAACCAAATTAGTTACTGTCCATTGAAACCTGTGGTGAAAACCCACAGGTCTGACAGAACAACTACTTTGTTCCTTATTTCATTTAGCTAATCCCTGCTTTGTCTGGCATCTCAAATAGAGCTGGAACGTGGCTTCATCTTTTGTAGTCCTTTTACCCAACTCAGACACATTCTTGGTCAAGACATTCCTCTACATTATTTTGCAAGCCTAGTGTTTCAAGTGATGTTCACAATGTGATTTAACCCAAAGTAGGATTTGAACAAGTTCTATGACCAATAATATGGATTATTTATCACCTTATTTTTGAGGGAATTTGCTACCAAATTTAAAAGTCAAGTATAAAGCTAACATGCTCTGTTCACTTAAGACTCTTTAAACATGTGTTTCTTAAAAGAAACCACCAATTTTTCAGTACACTATATAATAAGGACTGTGATTTGAAGGAAACTATAAGAGTTTTTACTTGTTTAACAGAGCATAACATGCCTAACTTCTGTGACTTCTGATAAGCAACAACCCAGGGTTCTGGCATCAGAACTTACACCTCGAGGTGAGGAATCTGCCACAGTTAAAGTGTTCATGTTTAGTGGATTGCTTTAGTCACAAACACAGATTTATGCTGACAAATGGCAGTAACTTCCGCAGATCTCAACAGTTTAAGATTAGACTGAAGGCAGATTTCCATCAATTGCTCATGGCATGTGGTTGTACCAGCGTTTTCTAGGGAAAAAAAAAAAGAATTGTATTCTCTCTGAGATGTCATTTTCTGCATTTCTGTCTTTTACCTGTTTGCTTGTTGGGTTTTTATTAACTGGAAATGCTGGTTCTTGCATGCATGTGTTTCTTTATATTCACATTCTAATGTTCACTATCAAGGAATTTCTCAAAAAGTTTCAGTACCACAAACAGGAGACCCCTGTATAAGTCATACTAAAAATGCAATTCAACAAAACACTCACAAGTACATATTGACATTGTACTCTAAAGAAGAAAAATGCTAATTAATTAAAATTCAAGGTTCAAATCTTTTTCTCAAGTCACATGCATTTAAGAATGCAAGTTAATTTGAAACATTAAAAGAAGAGAGAAAATAGAAGTCAGTAATGCTAGAAAAAAATTAATAGGCAAGGAACTGGAAAGAGAAAATGCATATCCTTCTTTTATGATCACTAACCAGGTTTTCAAAACATTTACAACAAAACCAGGCTATCTTATTATTTGTTTGCAGTAAATAGGGAACAATATGTGTTTTCCTCACACACAAATCACATCCTTGTTCACTACCTTTTTGTAGAGTAATAGCAACAGCCTAACAAAGACCAGGCAGCAAAGAGAACAATGCAATCACACTACACAAAAGCAGGTATAAATAGTTCCTTCTCTGTGTATCTTCTAAGGCAAAACTTGAAACAGCACGTTTGCCTCTTACATAAGATCTAAAAAATCAGGAGGTCACAAAGAGGATCTCTAATAAAATACCTAAGGCATGTGGATTCAAAAGAAACCCCTTGTAGAGCAGAATGTTTCCTTTACTTGAGAGGAAGCAAAGCAATGAATAACCTCTCAGCTGTGGATTATTCTGAAGAAAAGCTGAGTTAAGCAAACCATCTCCTTAAAGCATACAGGAAACACAATAATCAGAAATGGCACAATCAACATCTCCATGACAGAAATTACAACATTACTGAAAAACCCTACAGTAAAAGCCTTGAAATGGCAAGGAGATGGATTCAAGTCATTAGCTGCTAGCATCTGATCTTTCCAAGAACATTTAACTCTTGCTGCAAGGGAATTCCTCTAGCAAATGCCAAAAATACCACAGTAAGGACCAGATTTAGACTTTTTATTACAGCACAGTGTTGGCTTCCAGTAGGAAAAGCTGTCCTCTTCCATTATCCCTTTGCCTTTTCTTTGGCTTATGAACAATGGAAACCAAATTCCAGTCCTCCAGCACCTGAGAATCTATTTCTAGAATGGTAGTTGTAAATGAGGAGAGCCTGTCTGTTAGAACAGCATTTCTACAACCCAAATCCACTCCAGAGAAAGAGTGTCTGTCCAGGCTGAAGTCAGCATCTTCTTAAATTGGTTTAATAAGCTTACTTTTATTTTTGGAAATAGTTACCAGCAAACAAAATACAGCAAGAAAATGTTTACTTCATAAAGCCTCCAAGAAATCAATGCTTTCCATTTTGAACTTAATGCTGTTACAGCCAGAAGGTCCATTACCCAAAGCAGGAGTTTCAGAGCACCTTTCCTTGGACATGTATGAGTGGAGGAAAACAATGTTCTCCAGTTCCAGTAAGGCAAACAAACATACCTAAGCCTTATTTCTCACTACCCAACATTTGCAATTAATCAATTCCACCGTACATCATTGTGGTTTCAAACACTGAATTTGCTGGGCACTTTGTAATAGGAAGCGTTGTATGTATAATGAACATTAAAGTAACAGAACTCAGGACAGCTTCACCAAGAATCTGGCACTAATCTCAGGCAGCTCATTCCTTCTGCTCTCCTCAGGCTGGCATTAAACACCAGGCACCCCCAGAGAATCCAGCCCATGCAGTATTCAAACCTCTTTGACAGTGCTGCTCTTCCTCTCATCACTGACAATGCAGGAAGACCAAGCTAGGTGGCACAAATGGGAAGCTTAAACAGACCTTGGATAGAAGCATTTTCATTTTAAATGTTGTTAAACTACATAAAGAAGCAAACATGTATTTTCAGTAGTTGTGCTGCTTCACTTCTCCCTGTTTCATTTTGGCTTAGCTGTGGAATCAGAGGAGATGTTGGAAAATATGAATCTAAATGTTCTGTTGGTTCATTCTTTTTTTTAACCAAGAATAGCATTACTCCCCAAATATAAAAGACCAGGTTATCCTCAAAGTTACTATAAGCAAAAAAATGTTTCAACTCAAAGTCTACTGATGTGCTTTAACAGCTGCAGATGAAGATGCTGCCTGTACACAAATCTGTAAACAGAAAGTGGGGGAAATGTTGTAAGAACAAGAACATCTTAAATTCACATGGGCAAACAGAACTGGCTGGGACAGTCAATCAGGTTCCAATCTGACTCTGTGGAATGCAGTATTTGTGTCCAACATACAGCACACAGCCACACAATGTGTAAAGACAGATGTAAGTAACACATAACCCAGACCTTTTCATTCTTACAGTTCCTTAAATTCCTTTTAAAATGGTGCTCAACTCAGCAAGAAATCTATTTCTGGATGTTACCCTCAAACACACTAGCTGGGAATGTGTTCTAAATTAGGATAAAAAGATGCTAGATTAGAAAGTATTAGAACTAGATTACCTAGGGTCAACTGTTCTCAGAGACTTCCTCACAGAGCAGTATGATCCCCATCACAAATAAACCCTTCAAACTTCTCAGAGACTACAGCACAGAGCAGAGGAAATACAGCTGCACAAGGAAAACAACCATGGGTCTTCTTCCCATCACTGCAAATGAACTTACAGCTTGTTTTTCAGTCAGCAGGCTTACTTATTCACCATTTATCCCACCCACAGATGTTACCTCATATCAAAAACACAATACAGGAGGGACACCTAACACTCCAAAGAATAAAATCTATTTTCCATCGCTTATCAATAGACATATGAACTTGAGGTTTCACATTTCCTTCACCCCTACTTCTAAACACACTGAAGTGAAGAGAGGATTTGCCCTTCCCTGTGGTTCTCCCAACACAGGACTCTTTGATTTGAAAAAACCAAATTATTTGCCTTCTTAGATCTTAGAATAATTAGATTTCTTAGAACACTTTGCAAGTGGCACCAATACAGAAATATTCCTTGCAAGTGAAAACTTTAATTGCTAAAGACATTAGCATGAAAGAAAGTCTACTGAAAATGAGACTGTCAGTTTTAAAACAAGGCATATTCCAAGGTTTTTTTTATTCTCTGTGTGTGTGCAATAGCAGCAGCTTACTCAGTGTGGCTTTTTTGCACAAAGGAGAAAAATCTAACAGACAAAATTCCTAACACCTAGGAATGAGTAGGATCTAAGACACTTCTTTGACTATCCAGAAAAATTGTAAGTATTTTGAATCCCCGTGGAAGGGTTAGCATGTCATTGCACTGAAACGTTCACAAAGAAGCAGTTTAAGTTGTCAAACAGCACAATAGCACAGAAAGGGATGAACATTGTGTCGAGATAGATAATGATATCTGCAAGAAGATGCTGCTGCTGAGTGTAGTGAAAACAACTCGATGGAGCATCAGTTTCTTTACAGCTGGATTTCCAACTGATACCACCACAGGTCTGCAAGGACAGCCCAATGAATATTTCAAGAGGAAAAGGCAGAGTTGACTGTGGTCCATCTAAGCTGCTCTATTATTTCCACTGTGAAAGACAAGTCTTTTCAAAGTACTGAAAGTTTCAGAATATGACTTGGGGTAATTAAGGTGTTAAAAGGCTTGTGTTACCTCAGGAAGCTACTGGTGGAGTTTTTAAATAGAAACACAAGAGATCACACAGAGCCTTCATCACCAGCAATATGTAACAAAAATACGATTCACTGTGTGAACTGCAAATTTTATAGTCTATTAAATCCTTTACTAAACAAAACCACGATCCGAGCAAAAACAAAGTACATAAAAAAAAAAACCAAAACTGAGGCTGAGATCCTTCAACTGCTTACTTATAAACAAATTAAGGAAGTAAAAACAAGAGGTCAAACTTTCACATGACCTGAAAAGGTCATACAATGTGTACTTTATGCAACTATCAATGCAGAATGAAAACACCAGAGCTACATTAGCTTTTCTACGTATTTTTAAGTCTCATTCTCACATTCACACTATTTATTCTCACTGACATGACTGTTTAAAATAAACAAAACGAGCCCTCAGCAGTCACAACTCTTCCCCAGGCTCTCACAATTAATGTTACATTCCTCCAGGTATAGCTCCAACTTCAGGAGGAGAAACTGCTACCTGTGCATTGCATGAGCAAACCTCTGCCTGTGCTGACAATACAACAGACCATTTTTATTTTTAAAGTAGGCTAATTGCCTTTCCAAGTCTAGTTCATATGCCCAGAGAATAAAACAAGGAGGAAATACTTTTAATTTTGCTCAATCTCCAAGGACCAATCCAGCTAAAAAGCAGCATCCATCAAACTCACTTTGCCATGGACTCAACAGCTGAAAAATGAGTTCTAATGAAGCGTGTTGGGCTCTAAACCATGCATGGAAACAAAACTCATAAAACCAACCCAGGGCAGCTCCTGTCAACAATGTTTCTCTACTCACTCCAGTCATTTATGAACAGATGTTTGCTTAAGGAGCATTAAGCTGCCGGTTTCCATTTCTGTGAAGCTGGAAGGAAGGGGCTGTCACCATTAAGAGGCCAATTTACTAACACTTTGAAGGAATCCCAAGGTTCAACCGTTGTTTTTAAGGCACTGTCTCCTCTAAAGAAAAAAATTATATTTTGGTTCATCAGGTACACACTTTTCGCAGCAAACTCAAGTGTCAGGACCTGACAGCATTTCAGCAATTTCCCCCCGTTTTAGAACGACGTTACCTCACTCACAAAAAGAAAAACACCATACTTAAACCACCGCAACTCTGTTCAGCCTGTCACGTCCAGGTGCATTTAGCAACCGACACGCTTTACGCCCCTCGAAAGAGAACGCTTGGCAGGAAAAGCCCAACACACAGGACAGCTCAACTTCTCGCACCGCATCCTTCATCCCTCTCGCAGCTGCGGCGCCGCCGAACCCCAGGAGAACGCAGGACAAAGCCGAACCCCCCGGGCCGGCTGCGGCGGGACGAGCCCGGGGAGCCGCGGGGCTTCCCCGCTGCCCTGCCCCGCCCGGGCCNGGCCGCGGCCGGTTATCTGCGGCCTCCCGCGGCAACCGCCATGGAGGGGAGCCCCCGTGGGCGACAGGAACCGCGTCGCTGCGGCCCGGCCCCCTCCGGCCGCCGCCTCCCGCCCGCCACCGCCCACCGCGCTCCCGGTACGCACCGCGGCCGCGTCACGTCCGGCCCGGCCCGCGCCCTCAGCAGCGCTGGGGGCAGTGCCTGAGGGGGAGGCGTGTCCCCCTGTGGGTTCGGTGTTCTCTTGTGCCGTGCTGCTGCCGGGACACAGAATTCTAAAGCGGCTTGGGGCTGGAAGGGAGCCTAAACGTCGGTTCCAACCCCAAGCAAGCGTGTGTTAAAATTGTGGAGTAACGTTTAAAAGAGGAGCGCTCGGCAAAGCTCGGCTTAGCCCTGCGTGCTGCGGCCGTGGTTAACTGAAGTCAGCGCAGCGCCTCACAACGCGGTGGCGAATTGCGTTAATAAAATAGCGAGCGAGGTGTAACATCAGGGCTTTGTTGTGGAATCAGGGGATGAGTTAGGTTGGCTCTGAGGTCACCGAGACCAGCGTGTGACCCAGCACCACGGTGTCAGCCAGGCCGTGGCACCGAGTGCCACCTCCAGTCTCCCCTGAAACACCTCCGGGTGCGGTGACTCCGCCGCCTCCCCGGGCAGCCCATTCCACGTGTGCTTAATCACATTTTCTGTGAAGAAATTCCTCTCAATATCCAACCTAAACCTTCTCTTGCTTACGACTGTGGCCTCTTGTCCTGTCGCTGGTTGCCTGGGAGGAGAGGCCGAACCCACCTGGCTACAGCCTCCTGTAGGAGCAAAAAGGTCCTGGAGCCTGCGTTCCCCCAGTGATGCCTTGAGAAGGCTGAGCTAGAACAGAGACTAGACAGAGCTAAAAAATAAAGCTGGGATTTATTAGGAGGCCTCAATAGATCCACCTTGGGCAGCACAAGAGCCCAGCCAGGGCTGCACCCAAGATGAACCAAAATGGTCCCAAAATGGACACCGGGCACGGGCTCTGGCACTTTTATCAGTTCTGCTCCATTTGCAGATTGGAGTTCATTGTCCAATTCCAGCTTTAGCCCATCAAGTCCCATCCTTCTTGTTTTTCTCTCTTCAGCCCACATTGTTTGTGCTCTTGGGCCTGAGATTTGGATCATTTGTCCTTGGTCCCCAGCTAGAGAAGGAATTGTTTTGTCTCCCTACTCTGTGAAGGGAGCTCACCATCCCCTAACATGAAGCCCAGACCCACACACAAAAGCAGCCCAGAATCTGAAAAATAGAAAAGCTAAAACCTGAGGCATCACCAGAGGCTCTAGGTACATACACACCATGTTTAAACACACAGTAGTTTGGCTGAGAAAGGCTTAGAACGAGGCCATTCATAGAACTTTTCACATTTCAGAACCTATTTCAGATAGGTTCGTGGAATAAAAATACCTCAAATGCGCTTAAGGGTAATTATAATGAATCTGCTAATTTAATCAGCAATAGAAAGCTTTTGTGGAGCAGGGGGGAATTATATTGTTAATGCAACGTTTCTGTGACGTTCTGAATCCTGTTCCAATAGCTAAAGATAATCATGGATGACTATTAATGAGTGTGTGTGACTATTAATGAGGCTCTATTACTTCGCCTCCTGGTGGCTGTTCTCTTCTTTCAGCTCAGTGTCAGAAACACAGAGTGGAGCTTGTGCTGACCTGGCAGGACAGGAGGAGAAGCCTGAGGGAACAGGAAAAAAGGGTAATTCAGCGCTCAATGCTCTTTAACCTTCACCCAGTGTACAACAATGTGATTTACAGATGGTAAGGGTGTAGAGAAGATACTGTAAAAGCAGTGAAATACTTTGCTGTAAAGCAACAGAGAAACGAGATCTTCCCTGTGAAAAATACATATTATATGATTGGCTNCCCCTCGCCCCCCCATATCTGGCAGTAGCCATTAACTTCCAGGGGCCCAAAGCATCCCTTACTGCCTGGTTCTACTTTGTGAAGAATCATTTTCCATTCCAGCTGTGTTTAATTGGTGGTCATTGGCTATTAATCTGTTAATTGTCCTGCTGTAAATAATGCAATTGGAGAAGGTAAAATAATAATTACCTTTTCTTTTACATCTGCCTTATCAATCATTTGAATGATACATGAAATAAACATGCTGCCTGTAAACTCCCCAGACAGCAACATAAGCCCCAGTGTTGACCAAAAAATCGGATTTTTTTACCCAGTGCAACAAACCAATAATTACACACTCGAGAGAGAGACTGATTATTTATTTCAGAGTTGCACAGGCCTGGGTCCTCTGTGGTATTCCACAAATCAAGCACACCCAACTATAAAAAGCTTTTACTATTTCTACATTTTAGCAAACAAAGGCTTGTTCATTGGCTGCAAGTTACACAGTTCTTTTACTAATTAATATTCTCTCCTCTATTGGTTAATGACTCTCTTGCTTCTCATGCTAATTAGTCCTCATGCTCAGGCTTTCTCCTGGTCTGAGGTGGGTTCTCAGCTGGTGGTTGTGCTCTGTCCCTCCTGGAATTACTTTTACCCAGGCAGAGCTGATTCAGCACAGTTGCTGAGTTGTCTTTATTACTTTCCTCCTTATCTTGGGAGTTCTGCTAAATATCCTTAGGGCCCATAAATTCTGCATTCTTTGTGTCCACTATCAGTGGTACATCCTTCTTTCAAGTTAACCTCCCCCTGGGTCTGAGATCACTGAAGCATGTCCAGCCCTAAACCTGAAGAAGGCAATTCTACCCACAAGTAATTTGTTTTTCTAACACATGTATGTCACTTAGAGCTTCTTAGCTGCTCTCTGTTTAATGGATTAAATCTCCCTTCTTGTTGGTTGGGCTTGAAAATATGTAAAGACCAAACATTAAAGAACATCCTTTTTAAAGAAAATTTGACATGTTCCACATTTTGCAACACTGGCACCCTAAAGGAAAACTAAATAGTAAAGCCCTTCTTGTGCAAAACCCACAGCTGCAGCAAAATCATGTACCTCAGAAAAAGATCCAGAAAGCTAAACAGTGTCAGTAATCAGGTTCTAGATTAGAAGGAAATTTGTTAAGTAAAATTTCATATGATTTGAAGAAGTGACTCGTATCCTAAGCTAGAAAGAAAGGCAGAAAATTCCTCCAAATAGTCCCTGCCAGTCTGATGTGGCAAAAATTTCCTTCTCTTTCTTGGTGGCATTTAGCAGTTTCCAGGACCAGAAGTATTAATCCGAATGCAGTTGTGAGTCCATAAAATTCACTTAACTTGAATGCAAGATCAGATGAGAGGTAAGCATGTCACATAAAAAAATGAAGTTAATATTCACTTAGGCATAGTGTGAATGATTGACAAGATGTGTGGGATTTCTTCAGTCATTCCTGCAGAAGCTTTGCTGGTTGAAGGAGATTACATTTGCTTGTGAAGGCAGACTGACTCTTTATAATAGCATTAGCCATATCATGTATTAGCTCTGTGAAATGGAATTCATGGCTTACAACAGTAATTTGAAGGTTATATTTTTAACATATGAAAGTTTCCTTTACGGAATCGCATGGATTGTAAACGCTGTGTCTTATCTGGAGATTATTCTGGCACGGTGTTCTATCCATTTTCAAATAAATGGTGAGGCGTTTTTAAAGCACATGCTTTCAAGCCATTTGTTTTCTTAAAGCATGGTTAAAAAAAGTATAATTTTGATATATCCATCTCGACATCAAGCCCTTCTGCACAGTGCAATAAAGGTTTTAAGTCGAGCTGGTGTGGGCTTGGTAGCTCCGAGGCTGAGCCTTGACTTGTTGGGTGCAGCACAGTGGTTTTTTTTTCAGCCACTGCTACCGAATCCTGAACTGTCAGGAGAGGGCGCAGCCTTCCCAGAAGTCTCGGATGGAAAAAGGCACTGCCGTGTGTCAGGATGATCCAGAAAGGTTCTCCCAAAACCTTGCTTGGTCTGGAGGCTCAGACTCCCCTCCTGGTTTGGGAATTGAGGACGGCAGAAAGAACCTGCTATGGTCTACATCCATGTCCTTCATAAAACTTAGTCGTTCACAATTCTCAAAAAAATTTAATATGTAGTATTTATAGAGAAGAAATTTAGCTTTTATTTCTCATTTTGAAGACTACAACATGGCTCCTGAATGTAAATTTTAGTTTTATATAAGCTGTACCATATATTGTGTAGTGTGATGCAGAAAATCTTCTGAAAGATGATGTACTGCTGGTAGTGGATAGTGCAGTTATTTTTCTTTTTTTCTTTTTAATTTCAAAAATACATACAGTGCAGCATGACTCCTGGCAGTGCAAGCTTTTTTGGCTTCCCCACTGAGGAAGAAACTTGCTGTAATCAAAGGCTAGGTAAGTCTCCAAAAATCAGGCAGTGTGCTTCCCTTTCTGCTGTGTCTGGAAATGCTGCTGATCAGAAACTAGATAGTCAGTGTCCTGAGAAATTATCATCCTTGGTTTCCCTTTTTCTTTTTATTTTTTAATTCACAATCAAATCAGACATTTAAAGATTTTATATTATCCATAGAATGAATTTTAGATGGTCATTTAACCTACCAAATAGTTTAATTTCATTAATGCCTTATGCTTTCATTTCTGCTATTGGCTCCATCCTGGCTCCAGCTTGGCCAAGTGCTCTTCAACATCTTTTTTAACACCTTGGGTGCAGGACTCAAAGGAATACCAAGTTTGCTGATGTCTCTAAAGTGGGATGAGCTGTTGACTCCCTTGAGGCCAGAGAGGTCCTGCAGGGAGACCTTGATGAATTAGAGAGCTGGGCAATCACCAACCACAGNCCTAATTCACACAGTTGGGCACTGGAGCAGTCCCCCAGGAAAGTGGTCACAGCACCAAGCCTGGCAGAGTTGAAGAAAAATTTGAATAAGACTCTCAGGCACAGGGTGTGATTGTTGGGGTGTCATGTGCAGGGCCAGGAGCTGCAACTCAGTGGTCCTGATGTGTCCCTTCCAACTCAACATATTCTATGTTTCTAATATTCTGTGAAATCATTGCAATTCATCTTCACAGAGTGCTTTGGCCGTCTCTCGTTCTGATGTGAAACTGAACTGGCACATTTCTCTGAAATGTTTTAAATTCATTAAAACTGCATTTATCTTAGACCCTTATAGCTGAAATAACCCCTACAACTGCATTATCAAGCAGAAAAGGTCTTTTCTGACTGAATTCACCAATCAACCTCAACAGTTTTATATGAATTTTTTTTGTGGCTGTGGTTTCATAAGGTGGGCATTGTGAAAGCTAGTTGAATGAATAATATGTGCTGTCTGCTGGCTTCTAAATGGGCATCAGTCAATAAAAGAAAAATTCTGAAGCTACTGCTAGCTGAGTTAAACAAAGCTGCAGCTGAGCAGAGAATGAACTGCTGCTTAAGCAGCCTGTTGCTGAACCCCACTGTCCTTTGGCATGGAAAGGTGCTAAAGCACAGCTATGAGCAGTGGCTACTTGTTTCTCTGGTTTTGGGGATGCAGCAAAGATGGTTTAGCTTTTCCCAGCTCCCCAAGCAAGGGACTCTCTCCATTCTGTTCTAGCTGCAATGGCATGAAATATAAAACATGGTAACATAAGTTTCAGGTGCAACATGTGAGTATTCTGTTTGATGGAGTGCAAGTTTGTTATAACTTTTCACAAGCGTCCATGGATATCTTTACTGGAGTTGTAGAGCAAAAGTGGGAAGGCATTGCTATATCAGCAGCTTGTTCTTTTGTGATTACCAAGCCATTAAAAATGTCAGAATTGTCCTTAAACAGGCCTGAATGTATTAACTACAAAGAACCCAGTGTGCTTACAGAAAGCAGATGAAATAGCAGTTATTTTAGAAGTCTACTACATCTGAATGTAGGTTCTTTGGGTTTTGGCTCAGGCTTATTTGGGCAAGAATATGGTTGTTGACACTCAGCAGTGTTTGTTGGGAGGGTTGGGGTTTTTTGTGGGTGAGGGGGTTTTGTGGGGTGGTGTGGTTTTTTTGTTTGGGTGGTGATTTTTTTTGGTTTTTGGTGAGTTTTTTGGTTTTTGGTGGTGTTTTTTTGTTTGGTTGGTTGGGGTTTTTTTGTTTGTTTGTTTGATTTTGGTTTTGGGGTTTTTTGTGTGTGTGTGTGTATTTTGTTTTGGATTGGGTCTTTCGTTTCGTAAAAAATTTATTTTAAAGAGGTTCTTTCTGGGTCTTGACCACATCATTTGGAGCATCTAAGGAAGATGAAGACTCACATTCTTGCCATATGAGGGCTCACCCAGTGGATTAACCAGATCATGAATGTCTAAAGGGCCCCATTTTACCTGCTGTGGCCTAGACCACATCCTCCAAGTGGCACAAGTTAATGACTTCAGTGTGGCAATGCTACTTGTGCACCTGGCCTCAACATATTTGTATGCATAACTCATCAGCAAGGTGTGCAAAGTGTATTTTAGTGTATGTCCATGTTAATGGTGATGAGGCTTCTCAGCAGAGTCCATACCCAAACTCAGGTCTGACAATATTTCCTTCTCCTAGAAAATGGTATTGAGTACCTCAGCTGTCAGCAGGAAAGCAAGATTTCTCATGCCCACAGCAGCAAAGCTTTGAATGTAATAATTGTTTCAGTTTGGTTCTTGTTGGTGGTTTTTTTTTGTTGGTGGTTTTTTTGTTTTTGTTTTTGTTATTTATTTATTTATTTATTTTTTAGTGCAGGCTCTAAATGCAGAAAGCCCATAAGTAAAGAAATCAAAATTATTAATTTCAAGACAGTCCCTTGCCTTTAAGAGGCATGTCTTGTGAGCTTTTTACATTTAAGATGAAAAGTGCTTAAAAGTGGTTAAGACCTTGATTCTGTTTTAATGATCTCATTCATTTACTGGGCAAAGGTGAGCTGATTTTCATCCTCCTCCCTGGTGCATCACTTCCTTTCTGTGAGGCAGGAGTCAAGAGCCTCCAACACCCTTGAGGATCAGCTGATAGGAAATTCCAAGGTACAAACTATTCACTCTGTGTGTGTAATAGGCACTATGACAGCAGTCTCTTGCATACCAACCTGTGCAGGGTAGTAGTATACATTCCTATATTCTCCATTAACATCTATTTGAAGACATTTTCATTTCTAAGGCATTTTAGAGCTTGGGGATATTTTGTTTGGTCGGGTTTTTTTGAGGTTTAGGATCACTGAAACTTACCTCTACCACTTTTTTTTTTTAACATGTATTTAAGAAGTCCTGCAATGTTTAACCACAAAAGTTTATTTCACTTCTGTATGTCAACACAATCACTGAAATTCAGGTGTCAGGTTCAGATGTTTTGATTAAGTTTTCCTTATAAACTAATGTTGTGTGACTGGCAGTGATTCTTATCAATAAAAATAATTTGAGATTTTTTTGCACAGGTCATGTCCTTTAATTTCTACAGTAAATGACAAAATGCCCATTAAACACAAGTGATAGTAGCATTTGGTTCCGGGTTTTAAAATGGAAGAGGTTTTTCTGGGTTAATGACAACTTATGTCTCAAATGCAACTGCTATGCAAGGAAAGTGCTTTCTTTCATAGGTATTTGTCAAAATCCTTCTCATTGTCTTTCAGACTCATATCTGGTGCCTTGTTTCAGAGCCATACATTCCAATTTTATCCTCTGTCATATTTTTCTGTAATAGGTTTGCTTTCTTGATCTACATTAATTGAGATGCAAAGCAGCTGGGATGTAGGCACATGAGAAGGCTAGATCTCAGAAAAAAAAAAAAAAGCACTGCTTCCTTGAAAGCTCTTACAGAAGAAATGTGTGAGATCGGCCATTACTGACCCTAAACTACCCGATGAGGTTGTTGTCACAAACCACAAGACAGAATCAGGACAGGAAATACCATGCTCCGAGTGGCTAAAAGGTGTTTGAATGCTAACAGAATATCAGCCCCAGCTGCCAGAATCCTGCATGCAACCACCTTTGGCTGCACCAGCAGTCAGCATGAGACCCTCAGATGGAGGAACCAGTTGGTCTCTGTGTCATCCCATTGTTGTCTCACAAGCAGAAAGAAGAGAGAGTGAACACCTGACATTTGTACCAAGAGCAGTCTGAGTGGGGGAAGGAGCAGGGAGGGAAACAGCAGGGTGGCAAAGACAAGCACAGACAGTGGGGCAGATGAAGAGGTGAAAAGTCCAACCTCCACTGTCAGTTTTAGCCCTTTTCTGACCCAGAGATGGGGCAACTGAGAGGTGTTTTAAAAACCTTTTATTCCATTTTCAGTCTCACGTGAAAGGTGAGACAATATAGATGTTATAATTCACATTATCACAATCAGAAGCCAACTATTTCCTAATTACAAAACACTTGGCCTAGCGGCTTTTGTCACACCATGCTGTAAATGCCTTAAAGCCAATCATCTAAAATTACCCCTCGTGGGTCCTACTACAATGCATCTTTCATAGTTCTATTTCTCCAAAGTATCCAGTCTGATTTGCAAGGCCATCCTTTGAAACTTGCTTCTATCTCCATTTCTCTCTCAACAATATCTGTCCTATGCCATGGCATTTCTAAGTCAGCATTTCTTATCTCAAAGACTACATACAGATACATACTGTGTAAACCTCCTATCAAGCTCTAAAAACTCTCTACAAATCCATTTCCCACACTCCACCCCTTCTATATCCAGAATCAGTCAGGGATCTCTGGAGAGCAGCTGAACCACCTCTGCTTCCATGAAGAGAGCTAGGAAAGATGAGATTAGGTAAATCCAAGTACCTGAACAATCTGTTTAAGGTCATTAGGCCACTCTTTCTAAATCATGGCTAACTGGGTTTCAGCAGTGGGAAAAGGATGCCATCTCTGAGTCAGCTTCTTGGTTCTGGGAAGCAAATATGATCCCACCATGCTTACATGCAGTCACTGATGTGGTCTGCAGGAGCCCTTGCCAGGATGTGTCTCCTCACCATTCTCTGCATCTCTGCACCAAACTTGCAACCTAAGAGCAGCCTGTGGCATTTCAAGGGGGCAGTGAGCTGCAGTCACCCCAGCTCTAAAGTTACTGAACTCAGTGGATGTGCATTAGCAGTGAATTTGGCTCACAGTTTTCAGTTTTTAACTACTGAGCTGAAAAAAAGTGTAATACACATAATAAATTTCAATTTATAGGGTCTGGTGCTTCTTGCAAGGAGCCTCATTCCCAGCACAGGGTGATCACCAGGCTGATATTCTGAAGGAGAATCTTTTGTCTCAATTTCCCTGCATTTATCGAATTGTTTATAATGTAGGCCACAGGGTCTTTTCTGCCTGTTTGGTCAGATGCAGGTCAGCAGTTCAGTGGATTTAAATGAATGTCTGATGGCAACCTCCAAGTGGTTTGCATGGAAATGGCACTGGGCCAATTGCCCAGTTGTGGAATGTTGTAGGAGCAGAGGAGACATAATTATTTCCAAATTTGGCCACAATCCATATTATATCCATATTTATCCATATTTTGCTGCAAATGGCCTTGTCTTCTTTGGCAAGACATCCCATGGGCAGAGAACATATCCTTAATAACTCACTGTATACCCCTGTTCCATACTGGGTGGAGTTTCCAGCAAGTTCTCCTCTGTGGAGAGGCCAAGACTCAGGACCCTTGCTAGGCATGCATCTGTCTCCCAGAATCAGGCCTCTGGCTCCTTGGCAGCCTGTCTCAAATGCTGCTGTTTATGGGATCATTCACAGATCTTTGAGCAGCAATTCATTCTCGGTACCAAACCTGTTGGCAATAGCCTGGGTTTTTCAAGCAGCAAAGACTCCTGTGCATATCCTTATGTGGAGCAGGAAGGAGTTTCAGGAGCACTGCAGAGGTCTCCCACCAGTCAAATGCTTGTTCCCCTTATTCAGGGAGGTGGTGGGATGTGAACCAGCTTTTGTTCAAAAATAACATTGGCATTTTAGCACGTGACTGCCCCCAACAACTATGTCCTCTTGTACCTTCTGGGATCATTTTGTCTGACTTGTGCTGATGGAGCCCAATTGCTATCAGATGTCCCTTTGCAGAGTTGCTTCAGGGGTGAGGAAGATGTAGACTGAACATGCTGGAGTAGCTGTCACAAACTGGCCTCTTCTTCTCTTGCTTGTGGCCAGCCAGTCAGGGATGGTTGGTGTATCCATTTTGTGGCTGCTGAGCCATGAGTCTTTGATCTTTTTTCTGTATAAATGTCTTCAGATGCAATTTGACAGCAGGTTACACTCAGAAGATTTTTTCCACTCTGTAGTTCTACACTATCAAGACATGCTTAAATTACCCTACAGGCCATGCCTTCAGAGAGGCCTGGCTTAGTTACACATCTCTGGTTTTGACTGACAATTTATACACCCTCACTAGCTAGGCCACTTCTCTGGAGAGTCCCCCTTTCTTGATCTGACAGAGATGCAGGCAGGCAGAGCTACAACCCTGTGCGCTTTAGAAGAAAACCAGGGTGATAACCCATACAAAACATGACAGAGTCACTGCTTGCTCGGGTTTGCCTTGGAGCTGGTTTGCTTTTACAGAGCCAGACCAGTTTCTTCTGAGTCAGATCCTGTTATATGCACACTATTGTGGTGCCTTTAATTCATTTTAAGAGTGGAACAGATAGGTTTCTTCCCCTTTCACAATTATTACCTTGTTATTGCTCTGCTTTCTGAAGTGTTCTGGTTGCATGGCACAGCTGCAAGCATGCCCCAGGGCCTGGTGCAGTTAAGTGTCTGTGGTGTGTTTTGCTCTCTTGGTTGTATGGAAGGAGTCATCCCTGCACTATAAACTCATCTCTATAGCTTTTCAGAGCTCATTCTTGCCTATGGGAAAGCTTCATGTGTGAAGAGTGTCGGGTTCCTTGGGGGACAGGGTGGACTATTACAGCCCAAACTGCATCTTGCCATTTCCTTTTCTGCACTAGAACTGGGAAGAGGGAGCAGACAGGAGGAGGTCAGAGCTGTGTTGGACCCCAGTCTAATGCTGGGCCTGGGTGAGCCTCTGCAGGGGTCTCCAAGTTTCTCTTGGAAGTCAGAAATTATGATATTGAATGAGTGAGTTTCATGAAGAACAGGAAATTATCTCTGCAGTTGTGGCAGCGAGTGTGTGGGAAAGATGCAGCATTTGTGTGAACTTTTGGGTACCAGTTGTATTCCTGTGAATTCTTTTAGGCTGATCTAACACCTTGATGTTGAATTCAACCATCTCACCTCCCAGGAAGCAAGCATGACCACCACGGGACTTTCACTGGTGCAGAAAGATGCTCATTGTGCCTCCCATTGCACTCAGCTATGAAAAACCAGAACCACTGTTTTTAACAAGAAAATGGTTTCTAGAAGAGAGGGGTCTCCCAAGGGATTGTAGATGGTAAGTTGCTCTATTGGTAGGAAGCAACAAGCTATGTTGATATTTTCCTAACACACATATGGGCTTTGGCCTCATTGGTTTAAAATAATTTTGAAGATCAGGAATAGCTCTGTGTGTGACTGCCTGTATGTATTTACACTTTTCTGGCAAAAGGAAAAGAGATGCCTGGTTTTTTGATGATTAATATTGTTTGTCTGCATGAAGATTGTTTTCTCTGAGGCTTTGATGCATGGTCTTTTACAGCTACTGGGCTGCTCCCCTGTAAGATTCTTCTAGAGCATACTGCAGAGCAGCCAGCTCCAGTTAAAACTGAGAAGACTGTGTCCAAGTCCTTTTCCAATTCTTTGGCTTCCATTATCTTTAAATTACATCTTTAGTGCTGTCACTCTGTCAGAGTAGGATCACCCTTGCCTAGATCTTTGTCCATGGTTTAGTATTGCCCTGACCTGATTAGGAATCTGAGGGTTTTCTCCTCATTTCACTGGGGAGTATTAAAACAAATTATCCTGCTATGGAGACTATAAAATAGATCTAAAAAGAAAATAATGTAAGCACTGATTCTCTATGCACCAAAGACCTCACCATCCTGAACCCCACTAGCAATAAAAAAATGTTTGAAGCTGCAAAGTGTTGTATGTCTGAAGTCTTCAGGTTTAACAAAATGTCATTGTCCCTCTGTTTAGAGTCCATAGTCCCAAATCTTTAGTCTTTAGCTGGACGAAGTGGACAAGGAACTTAGAGTGGGTTCCAACACATCAGGACTCCTGAGTCTAGCTAAGACTGCATATAAAAATAATATACTGTCTTAGAAAGTAAAAAAGGCTGTGTCCTGCATCTGCTGAGCAAGGGGTTTCAATGGCATGGTTTTTCCCTGTGTGCTGGCAGGTTCACAAGATAGGATGCATTCTGACTCCAGCTAAACAAACAGCTGGAGGGGTGTTGGCTCTGTGCAGAGAGCCACAGGCCTGTCCCTTTCTGTTTGCAGGCACTCTGCCCATTCCCCATCCTTTGAACAGGATTACAGGAGCCTTACAGCCTTGCCAGCCTTACAGGAGGGTGAGCACACTCACACACAGCCCTGGTGTGACCTGAGACTGAGCCCAACAAGTGCTTTCTGTCCCACTCCCCCAGAGCTCCTCCCTTAATCTCTGACCTATGTGTATTTTGGCAAAGCACTCTGAAACACCCTGAATCAGACTTTGTGTAGGCAGTGATCATTCACCCATCCCTGGCACTCAGCCCTTTTGGAATCAAGGGAGGGGATTGTCCAGCTCTGCCCTGCACTGCTGTGGCCTCACCTCGAGCCCTGTGTGCAATTTGGGGCACCACAATATAAAAAAGACATGAATCTGTGTCCAGTGTGTCCAAAGGAGGGCTGTGAGGGTGATGAAGGGCCCAGAGGGGAAGCCATATGAGGAATTTGGTCTGTTCAGCCTGGAGAAGAGCAGACAGAGGGGAGACCTTACTGGGGTCTTCCACATCCTCACAAGGGGAAGAGGAGGGGCAGCACTGATCTCTTCACTCTCGTGACCAGGGACAGGACTTGAGGAAATGAGGCTGGGTTTGGAGAGGTTTAGGTTGGATATCAGGAAAAGGTTCTTCATCCAGAGAGTGGTTGGGTACTGGAACAGCTCCCCAGGGCAGTGGTCACAGCACCAAGCCTGACAGAGTTCAAGAAGTATTTGTACAATGCTCTCAAGCACAGGGTGTGACTTTTGGGGTGACCTGTCCAGGGCAAGGAGTTGGACTTGATGATCCTGATGGGTCCTTTCCAACTCAGCATATTCTGTGATTCTATGGTTCTATGAAAAAATTGTAAGATACACGCAAAACTGGCAACCCAAAGCAGCTCAGATCACATTTGTTTGATGCTGTAACATCCTCAATATCTGTGGAGTGCCAGCATTATTTCCTCTACATTCAAGTGTAGGAGACCACCAAGGAATGAAGGCTCAATAATGAGACATTTGTCATTTCTGGTGCTGTTTGTAAATAAACTCCCCAGCCAAGAGCTATTGCATATTTTGAATTCCAAGAAGGCAATGCTCTGTGTCTTCCTACATGTGCCAGTGCTGAACAGTTCAAAAAGTACAGTGAAAAAAAATTACCCTGTCCAGTCTAAGAAAAGTGATAAATCTATTCTCTTGAAACACAGTTCTGCTTTGTCTGGCTTTACTTCCAGTGGAAGGGGAGACACACAGTGCTTTCCTGTTGCCACCTGTTTCTGGCAATGCAGGGCCTGCTTGTAAGCCACTTAAAATTCCCATAACCAATAATTACTTTAGATCTGGCTAATAAGAAACTCTGCTCTCAGCAATATGGAAAAGAATGAAAAGTAAATAAAGGTCACATGTTTACAGAGCCCTTCCCACGTCATTAGCATTTCTAGTTGATAGAGTGTATTGTTTCCTACTCCTGTGTGTAGAAGATGCTTGCACTGCCTGTGGAATGCTAACCAGGGATGTTGTGCAGGCACTCCCTAAGTGCCTTGGCTTCTGCAAGGGCCTTTTATTCAGATGTTTTCCCAAGCCTGGCAGAACAGGTGAACCTCTGTAGAAGCAAAACTGCCTGTGTCTTCTTTATTTTGTTAGTTATGCATAACTTCCCTCTGCCTTCAGCACTGAAAGCTTTTGCTGGTTTTCACTTTCTTAGGGTGGTAGTTTCTTTCCTCATAGGTACTTAAGGAAACACCTGGAGTCACCTATCTCTGGCCTACTGTTTCCATATCTGGTTTATTTATTTTTTTAACTTCAAACACAGGATGTGTATGTGTGTGAAAAGGAGATCAGGCATCCACATTCAGGTGTTTGGTAGGAAGTGAGTGTCTTCAAGGTTCCTGTATGATCACTGGACCTAAGGCCTCTGGAAAACCATTCAGGACATCAAAATCATCCCTGCTAAATCATCCTCTTGAGAAGCATCTCGCTTTCCACTGCCTGTATAGGGAACCCACAGAGAGCAGACTGAATTACCACAGCTGAAATAAGATGCTGCAGAAGGTGGCATAAATACCCCTGAAGTCTGAGCTACTACTCACCCCCTGAAAGGCTTGAAAGGCTTCCAGTTTTCCCATTAATGTAGTCACTCTGCTCACCTAAGCAAAAAAAATTTTAAAAGGGCAGAAAATTGTGTATTAATTTCTTTGCAGAAAATTGTGTATTAAGCACCAGCCATTATTACACCAAACAGCACTTTTAAATCCTTTCCCTAGGAAGCTGTTGACACATGTTGGAGTCACTCCACCACCTTCTCCCAAGAAATGAGTGTGTAATTGTGTTTGTGTCTATGGTTACACATTGCTGTGGAGGTGTTGGCATGCTGATCTAGGCTTGCAAGCCAACCAGCACAGCCTGTGGCTTTGTGGCCTTGTGTGGCAGCTCACCTGTGAAGGTAACCAGGATCTCCCTCTGAATCTCTTTGAGGTCTAAACTAAGCAGCTTAGAAGGTGGCAAATGGAGCTGCTCCATGCCTGAGGTGGTGGCAGTCTCTGGCAGTGAAAGATGTGACCTCCTGTTTGAAACCTGGCTCACATCACCCCGAATTTTATGATGTTTCTTCCTGCCATGCCCTCTCCAGAACAAGATGTTCTCTGTGGAGCAATATGCTCTGAAAGGCCAGGTCTGGCTACTCCCTTCCAGCACTGCAGGTAGAAGGAGATGGCTTTAACATGAAGGAAGACACAAAATTTATCTGGAGGCTGGCCAGAGGCAGGTGGGAACATGCTGAGAAGGTGGAGGTCTGTTTGGTCTGGTGACATGGCTGTGTAGATTCACTGTCTAAAATCCCTCATGGGGAGAGAAAGACATGGAAGGAGTCATTGGCTGCAGTCAGTTTGGGGTGGGGGGAGTTTTCTTAAGGCCAGGTGTAGGAAAGCTTGAAAGCACCCATTTCAGCATAATTAGAGGCTTTTCTGACATGAAGATAAAACTTGATACGCAAAGTCTGTACGTTTGGATTTCGTGTTGTGCTACACCCCCAGATTTGGCCTTTATCTTACCTTTGCATCAGGATGTTAGGCAATTCACCACCACCTGCAATTTACTTTGACTCTGGTGACTGTTAATTCTTACAGCGTGGATTGAAGACATCTTTTAGAAAAGTTTCCAGTTTGCCATTTGGTCATTAAGTTGAAAAGGTCTGTGTACCTTGAAAAAGGTGATAATAAACATGATCAAAGTGTGAAGAAAGCTAGGAAGTTAGGTTATGGTCTTCTCTTTATTCATCCATATGTTAGAGGATGAAAGGGCATGTAATGAGACAGAAGAGTTGTATGTTGAAGGCAGACAGGGATTTTCTTTGCATGTAGTATGTTGCCATTCCTGAACAATATCCACGTGCATAAATGTAACAGGATCCTGCAAAAGGTCAGGCATTAAATAGCCTGCAACACCAATTGCAATAGCAGAGATAAAAATATAAATTTCAAGATTATTGAATGGGCTTCTGAGGTCAGCTATGCTATAGCTGTCTGCCACAGCATTCCTTGTGCTGGCCTCCAAAACACATTCCAGTAACACAACCAAAGCCTGGGAGCTATTTGCTCTGCCAGTTTTATCAAGTGCAATAGTCACCATCCTCCTGTGATGGTCTGTGACCATCACTTTATTTATATTGGATACAATAACCCTCTGCTGGGATTCTGGCATTCTCACACTACCTGAGTGACTGCTGAATGCTTTAATTGTACTTCAGTTATTTCTTCCACAAGTGAACTCATATTCTGCTCTACTTACAGGTGCTTGTGTTGGCTCTTAGTGGGAAGTTTCAGACCTCTTCTGGTCCTGCACAAGTCCTGTCTAAACCAGCACAATGGCAGGACTGTTAACCTGGCTGATATAATTCCCAGAGAGTCTGGAACAGCTCCTCTGACATGAGGCATAGAAATGCTTTATGGGACCTGTAATTTGCTGACAGATGCTGCTACACTTCAGCCCTGCACAGGCAGCTCCTGGTTGCCTCACAACCAACTTCGCTTTGGTCAGGCCCTCTGGCCTCAAATCTTTTCATCCTAGAAAGGAAAACACTCAGCCTTTTCACAGCTTCCCTCAGA
Source organism: Leptocoma aspasia (assembly GCA_013399835.1). Taxonomy (NCBI): domain Eukaryota; kingdom Metazoa; phylum Chordata; class Aves; order Passeriformes; family Nectariniidae; genus Leptocoma; species Leptocoma aspasia. The sequence continues at coordinate 825,856 of VXAX01007704.1, forward strand.
GGACACTCTCAGAGGTAAAACCCCTGTGCTTGCAGTTGTTGAATTTCTGTGAATTCTGAATTTCTGTGCATTTTTGCCCTTTCCTCCTTCCCCAAACAGTGAAATGTTTGGTGGTACTATCTCCAGGAATTCATCTGTTGGTATTTTAATATGCATGTGTGTGTGATCACCCAGTTGCTACAATTACACTGTGGGAATCTTGTTTCTAAAAATACACCAATCTCTGCTGCTCTCCAACACAAGCATGAGGTAATGGATCATGTTCCCTACTTGCCAGTCACACACAGGAAGAAGGTAATCAATACAGCTGGCAATACATAAAGACTACAACAATTCTAATTACAGGTCATTTCCCTTTCACTTAAAAACATCATCTTCTAGCTTGCATTGTCACAGCTTCAGCTTTACAATGCATTAAAGCAATCATGGGCTTCCCTTTGCTAAATAAAATCCTGTTATTTTGCTTGAGAGCATCTTTGGAGCAGCTCAAAGTGATAAGGTTTATTATGGGAACCTTAAACCAGCTCCTACTCCAGCAGGTGCTCTGGTGGTATCAGTGTACTTCCACCAAAACTGAGAGAGATTTTGCATCACTCAGGTTGTGATTGCTGTATTTTGTCTAGGGAAACACGTGTGCACACCATCTTTTAAATTTAAGGTGCAGCAAACTCCCTGATCTTGTTCTATCTCCTCTTCTGCATTATTTAAATGGCAGTTGAAAGCACTGTGAGTCAGTGGAGGCTGTGAAAAAATTTGACAGAATGCCATTCATTTTACTATTATAAAAAGCTGTATTTTGGAAGGATTTTGCATTACAAATAGTGCCTCTGATTCCAGAGGAGGTACTCAGTGTATAGCCTTACTCGACCTTACCATTGAATATTTTTTCCAAATAATGTCTGCCTGGTGAGCAGAGGAGGGGGCTTGGGAGCATGAACTTCAGCGTTGTAGCCAAAAGTCACAGTGATCAGACATTGTGTGGAAATCAGTTTATTCCAAAGTACAGCACTGACTGCTGAGTGTGGCTGTTGCACCCCTGTTCTTCCCTCTCCCTGCCCATAGGATAAGAGCAATAGTGTTAGAAATGGCAGGGGGGATTCATGAATTAATGCTGATTTTAGATTTTGTCAGTGCTTTGAAGTTGTTCAGTGAGTGGTGCTACATAAAGCACACCTTGGTCAGTGTCTGCTGGAAGACACAGAAATATCTGAAGCCACAGAAGAGTTCTTCTGGCAGTGGGGTTTCCAGCCATGGTTCTCTCCCAGGAGAGGACTTCCCATCCCTGAGAAAAGGCAATGGAAACAGAAGGGAATGCACGTGGAAGCCGTGTTCTGCACTCACACAATAATCCAAAGCTGCTCCCAGTTTTGCCCCTCAGAGTCTGGTTAATAGCCACTGTAGCTCATTGTATCTTTGTTCCAAAAATGGGGTGTAAAAGGAACCCCTCTATCCTTGCTGCAGGCTTTTTACTTTTAAATTGAAATACTTTGTTTTCCCCTAGAGGTTGTAGTCAATCTGTTACTTTCCTGAGAGTGTTTTTTCTACCTAGAGCCATATTCTGTCCTTAGTTCTGGTCTGGATCTCTCTTAGACAGCCATTATCTTTCCCACTGAACAGAAAATTTCTTAGAGAGCAGCCAGGGAAGAATCCTCTGCCTCTTGGAGCATGCAGTGCTGGAGCTGCTACTGGAGCTGGTCATACATTACAATACTGTCAGCACTGGCTTGTTGCCCATCAAAGGGGATTTTGGAGCCAGGGGAAGGCAGAGCCTTCTGTCAGAAACCTCCAGCATCTCCATCCATGCTTGGCAAGAGGCTGCTGCACAAGAATGGAGCTTTTCTTCTCTGCTCCATCGAAGCAACTCCAGCCCGTGGCTCTGCTGTTAGTATCAGATTGCTTAGTGCTGAAATCCTGCTTTTCTCTGCTGCTTGGATCTACTGTTCAGCTTCTGGGGAGTTTTTCTGTTTAACCAGGCTTTTGCTCCTGCCTTTCAGAGTCACAAAGCAGCCCTGCTCTGCCAGGAGTCAGCACAGCTCTGGTTTGCTGTCGCTTCTTACTCCTGAGAGAGAGCTGCAGGTCTCCTTCTGCCTGCTGGGAGGAGAGATGCTGAAAGACACCTCCTTCTCGGGGTCTTTCACAGAATGACCCCTCCTGGCATCACAGCCCTGGTCTAGCAAGGCACCAGTGAGGAAACTGAAGCCTCAAAACTTCAACAGGGTAAGAAATGTGCAACTTCTGAAGAATGCTGGAGCCCACGTGATGTTTCAGAGCCAGGCTCTATTCTTAGAAAAGCAGTGAAAGTCATAATTGAAAAATAAAATCAAGTGCAGTGCTAGCAAAGAATCATATTGGTGGTATTCCTGTGAGTAAATCCCTCAACATGAATTGGCTTCACTTGAAGCTCAGAAACACTCCACCAAAACAAGGCCCAGCTGTGAGGTGTCTGTACTGGTCTGAATGGGAGAGAAGTACACATGGCTCTTGCCACAACAGCTGTCCTCCTTGTCCCTTCTCTTCCTCCCAAAACATGCCTGTAGTTTACTTTAGTATTAGAGGTCAAACAAGAGCCTTCCTCTGTAGGAGTTAGCCCATGCAAGTGGTGAAATTTAATGTATTTCCCCTGCAGGTGCTGTGCTTCTGCTGTCTGCTGGGGACTGGATGATGCTTTTACACCATTCACAGCCATTTCTGGTTTGCATTGAGGTTATGCAGTGTTTTATCTCAGAATCTCCAGATGTCAACATATTCCTTCTTAGGGTTGTGTGCAGGAAGCAAAGGGCCAACCTCTGTCTGAGCTTTTGAGCAGGGATGGCCACAGATTTATACTCATGGCTTAGAGCTAGGATGAACTTCCTGTGCAGCATCTGAATCAGCATTTTATTGAGAGAAAGACCACAGAACTAGCTGTATTCAAATCCTGTATTCAAATCCTGTTCATCTGCTGCTTTAGTACTGTTTGAATTTTGAGGTTTCCCTCAGAAAACCTCTCCTGTGTTTTACAGCCACAAGAGGCTCTAGGGCATTACCCTTTACCCACTTGGGTCACGCAGAATTTTTCCAATAACTTTAATTGAGAGAAGCTGAGGTGCATTTAAACTGTAAAGCAGTTTTGCACCAGCTGCTACCAAAGCTGCACATCTCATTCTAAAGTTCCACTCTACAGTCTAAGGGGAAAGAGGGAAAAACAGTCAGGAGATAAAAAAAGCCAGAAGTTAAAGAAGTCAAGAGGGCATGTAATGAGCATTGATAGTTCAGATAAAAGACAGAACAACCTAGTGAAGATTTCATGTTTTATTGTTATTAAAAGTTCATTATGAAATCAGCACAACACATAAAAATAGATCTGTGGTGAATGATACATATTACTGTTATTGCCTGGTCGTTTTGTGCACACTCTCATTTTTTAAAATCAGAAGGTAATGAATACAAGACATTTCCCCAGCCAACTGTGAAACCAGTGCTCCTGCAGCACAGAGAGGCTGTGCTTCCTGTTGACTCTATCCAATGTATAATGCAGTCAGAAATAGTCCTCTATTCACACTTAAAAATAAACTCAGTTTTAGAGTATGCCCCAGCTGAAAATAACTGGAGAGTGAGAGCTAGAAATAACTCTTTTCTTAGGGACCTATTTCCATGAAAGTCAAAGGGTTTTTTGACATGGATTTTAAAAGCAGAAGGACATAGTTATTTGTTGACAGACAGATGGAGAGGCCTAGCAACAGGAGCTAGGGAGGACCTGTGGCAAATAGGAGTTTATTATTTTGATCTTGCACATGCTGCTGAAATCTCCTTGTTGTAGTAATTGTCTGTGTTCATTGCAGCAGTGATTGCTGGGAGGAGCTGGGAGGGTGTATCAAAGCCAGATAGGGCGTCTGCAGCTCATCTTTTTTTCTCCCTGTTTGGGTTGGCCTCGGTTCTAACCCTGCACACCATTCATTGCAAAGTGACTTTCACCTGGGTGCTTTCTGATCCATGTGAGAAAATCAGAACAATACCACGATTACAAAACTCCTCACCAGGTCACTCACTGGTCCTGCACTGGTGTCAGCTCTTCTTCCTTACTTCTGTGCTTATCACAGCAGGAATTTGGGGCTGCCTTCAGCCCCTCACTCCTGTTCCTTACACTGTCACATCAGCTCCAGGGGTGCTGGGAGGTTGCTAACTGGCCCAGCAGAATTGTTGTTCTGCAGTTTTCTGCATGGAAAGGCCTCTGTGCAGCCTCAGTGCAGAAAACTGTGCTGGAGTTCTTTGGGGGGAGCATTTCCTGTGGATAGGAGGCCAAATTAGCCCCACATCAGATATCCTGCTTGAGAAAAAAAAATACCTCAGTGGTGTGGCTACTCATATATTCTCCTGTTATTTATTTGGGAGCTTCTTTTACATCAGGTGAGTAGGAACATGAACCAATCCATGCTGTCCAAGCTTGTTTTTTTGGGTTTTTTGTTTTTTTGTTTTGTTTTGTTTTTTTGCTAGAAGTCCTGGTGGGGGGCTGCAGAAGGTGGCAGCTAAAAATGTGGAAAAAGCCCATGGAAGCCATTTTCCCAAATGTGGAAAATCACTGGGAAGCTGCCCTGCATCTCCACAGCTTGTGCCCCTGTCTGTGCCCACTAATGCCCTCTGAACTCCTGCTCTGTTAGGATTAAATCACATCATGCTTCCCCAACCTCACTACCAAGCTGCTGTGGCCACTCTGGCCTTGTTTCCTCCACAGTGAATATTTTCAAAGCCAAAGATAAAAATCTCAGTGCGTGGAAAATCTCTGGGCTTCAGCCTCAGCCTCAGTGCAGGAGAGTGACAAGGGTGGAAAGCTGGCACAGCAGAATGGTGATTCAGGCTCACCCTTTGGTTTTCAGGCTGTTTACTCAAAACAGCCCTTGAGAAAGGTGCAAGGCCTCAAGCACATGTCACATTCAACCGGTTTGGCAATATTACGCTTATTTCTGCTCAAACTAGCCAGGGAGGGGAGGGAGAATATAATATGGTAGTGCAAGTTCTCATAGACAACACATGAATATTTAGTACAAAATGTTCTTTTGAGGTGGGGCAAACATTTCTAATTGTGACACAAAAAGAAGGTATTTTGTAACAGTTTTAACAAGTTGCCTGTGAAAAAGCATTTGTGTGAAATATGTTTAGACAGACTACCTCACATGACACTGAAATATTTCAAGGCTCTTTCTGAGCAGGCAATAACCTAGTTTTGTTTTTTTAAAAATCAAATCAGCTTTATCACAGCCAATCCCAAACATAACTAAATAATTTGGTCGTGATTTTTTTTTTGTTAGTTGTATTTTTTTTTCTTTTTCCTCTTTGGAAAAATAAAGCTATGCTGAGTGTTTCCACTCCACATGGGTTTTACCCATTCAAGACTTCTTTCATTGCAGAATCAACTTCCTCATTCAGAGGAAACCACAGAAATATTCAGCTAATAAATTTTAGCATAAGATTTCAAAGGCTGGCTCATTCACTGCTCAAGTCCTGAAGAGTTGCAGCTTCCAAGAGGCTCACAGACTCCTTGTCCCTACTGAAAAGCATTTTATAAACCTGGCCTAATTTGAAAACAGTCTTTATTTCATGTCTGTTAGGGCTTACTTCCAAAACAAAGATATGAATAATCCTTAAATTGTGGAGAGTGAAAATTTCAGGTATAAATTTTGCAGCGCAGTCTCCCATTTGAAACATTTGGATTTGACCCAAAGTCCAACTGAGTAGAAACAATTAAGGCCTCAGTTTTCTCTGACTTACACTGCATGTGCAAGAGTCCTGCAGTTGCATTTTAACATGATCAGCCAGTGTAAGTCAAGCACGGGTGGAACAGCCCTTGGTTACACAGACATCATCCTTTCTTCACCTGCCATCACCTGGTAGTGCCAAGAGCAAAGAAAAACAAAAAGGCTTCCAATCAGGTGATTGACAGATAGAAGTGGAAGCTTTCTTTTAACTGTGACCTTCTGCCCTTCCTTGAGCTCTCAGCCAAGCCATAACCCATCAGAAGAGGATTCACAGCCATTCTTGCCTCGAAGCCTGGCTCAGAAACCACAACAGGGCAGGATCAGGTGGTGGAGTTATGCAAAGGCAAAACCAGAATCAGGGTCAAAAGAGCATTTTCCCCAGAGAGCAAACTCCTGGAGCAGGAACAAATGGGAGTGCCCAGCACAGTGGGTGGGAACAGGAGCCAGGCAGGATCACCAGGCCCTGAGCCCACCTTGGCATCCCTGGTGTAGGCACTGTGCTGCACCAGGCCCCCGTGGGACAGCCAGCGTGGGGGGGCTGTGAAAATCCAAGGCAGCCAAAATGCTTTTTCCAGGATACAGTAAAGGCATGGAGGGGGAATCTCTACTGCTGGGCTGTCAGGGAGATTCCCTTTGGGTTTGTGCTACTGTAGGGTCATGGTGCTGCTTACACTCCCCACTGGCCCTGCACCAGCAAACCTGACTTTGGATGTCCAGCTGGAGAAAGCACTAGGCACAGAGGGTGCTAAAGTTCTCTCCAAAATGAATTAATCTTCAGCCTGCATCAGCTTTGGAACCACAGGGAATTTCCAAGCTGGAGAAAAATCCAAAATACCTCATGTAGAAGCACCTTTCCCTTGGATTTTTATTATCAGAATTTTTAAGAATATATTTTGTACCGAAACACTGTCAGCATTCTTTATACAATGGAAAATGACACAGTCATTATGTATCATGTAAAAGAGTAAAAACAGAACAAGACAGGAACATTTCAGTTCAATCTGGAGTACAAATAGAACCTGATGTACAGCTTAAAAGCCACACACCAGACAAAAAGTTTATCTGGAAAACAACAGGTTCTCTTTTATTTTGGAAGTAGGAAGAAAAGTCAGGGAACGTCAAATGTTAAGGCTAAAAATTAAAAACCTTACTTGTATTTTATAGCTGGCAGCCTGATTCTTAATTCATCTGCAGCAGCAGCAACAACCTCCCTGCTTTACAAAGAGATTTGCACTTGCAAGAAATAAGAATCAGCCTTCTATGCTCAGAGGACTCTGATTGACCTCAACAGGCTTTGGACTAGAGCCACAGCTGGAATTTCAGCTTGCAAGTCTAAGGCTTCTTAACTGCAGGCCAAATTAGCACAAAATGAGGCTTTGCATTGGCATTCTACCCTTAACTTTGGATATTCCAGTTCTGGTTGTTTTAAACCACACTTTTATTGCAGGTTTAACATAGTTCCATTTGTGAGATACTTTTTTTATTTTTTCTTAAATACTGTGCTACAAAGGATGTTTTTATAGTCTGTTTTTTAGTCCCTATATTATGTGTCTTCAAAATTGCCTAAATGTATGTTTATATCATGATTACAACTACTCAGAAAGACCCACTAAAGTCCACTGTGAGCAGCCAAGGAAAAAAGTGTATTTAGTCCTAAAGAAGTCAAGAAAAGTGTCTGTGTTCATTTATAGTGTAGCACAATGACTGTGTTTATACAGCTATATCTACTATTTAAAAAGCTACTTGAAAAGTTATTATTCATGTGCAGTAGCTGATTTTCAAGCATTAATAACTTGGCTGTCTAGACAAGTTTTAATTGTCATATCAAAGGCCAAATATGTTCTCAAACAAGTGTAAAGAATCTCCCATCTCCCTTGGAAAGGGGCTGGTTCTCTTTCTGAACGAAGAGATTGCCAAATTTAACTTTTTCTCAGGTTATGAAAGCACAGTAAAACCCACGAGTTTGCTGTTTAAGTTTTCAAAATGGATCGACTTCAACTCAAACCTATCCTGTGCAGCAAAGTTAGTAAGCCCTGAAAAACAGATTCTAGTGAATATGCAGAGTTCTCCCCCACCAACTACCATGCCCACATTTTCCCAGGGCCTACAGGGCTCCATTAAAATGTAACTAAATGTGTGATAGGAAACACGGTTTTTCAAGAACGATATGTAAAGTTTACCCGAAGAACCTAAGACATTTTGTACATTCAAAATGTTTACACTTTGCTGTTCTTAATTGTCAGTAAGATTGTTCATTTTTACTAATAATACATACAATGAGTATAAATAAATAAACTACAGATAAGTTTTAAAAATTGTATTAACAATACGTTGTGCAAAAACTCATAACGATCTACATTCTATGCAAATACCCTGACTAAAATACACAGGCTGTGTCCACACACCCTCAGTCAGTTTTTGCACAGTCCTTGGGCCAAAACAGGGGCTGAGGGCAATCAGCAAAATTCCATTACAAGCTCTGGAGGTAATGCTGATTTACACCAGCAGAAGTGCAGGCCCCAAGGTGTGTGCAAAAATGCCATAGAAATCAGTGGGAATTGTGCTTGACTAAGGACTAGACAGTTTGATTGTACCCCATTAAAGTGAGTGGGAGCTTTGCCATTGATTTCCATGGAACCAGGCTCAGGCCCTGGGTAAGGACGTCAGCACGTGGCCCTATGTTGTGCTACACTACTCCACTTCAGTGCAGAAACAATATTTGCAAAAGAAAAACTTGGTTTTTTTGTCGTCACTACCGTTCAGCAACCGGTTTTAGCGCTGCATTTCAGAGATTGCCTTTTCTGTGAGATTTGAAAGGAGACTGCAAGTCTTTCCGAATCCATTCCAATTTGATTATCCAGCACAGGTGGGCTGTTTTGATCCAAGAAAAATGGCTCAATGTCTATAAACCAACAGTGCTCTTCGTTAGGATAAAAAAACAGCCCGGTTCATCGGCACAGGAGTGAAGAACTGCATGCTGAAAAGGAACAGGGCAGCCTTCCTACCATAGCTGTGTCCAGAGCCGGCTGTCACTGCTCCCAAGGGACCAGGGCACCTGAGCTGGGCTGGAATCTGCAGTCCCAACAAGCTCAGCCCAGTTTCGTAAGCTGAAGATCTCCGTTTATCTTTATCGTGTCAATTGCTGAGAGTGTTTCAATACGGTGGTAAAAATCAAAGAGCTGATGTCCGTCCACAAATATTCTAAAACGGGGATGCTCGCAAAGTATCTCAACCTGTAAAAGATAAAATGTTGAAGGATGTTGTTCACAGTGTAACTGGGAAGTTGTTTCACAGCACACAAAGAGCACTTCAAAGAGCCTTGGTGCAGCTGCACATTGTGCTGCTTAGGTGCACCAAGAGGCAAAGGTGAGACCAGTTTGCCCCCTTGACACCAGTTCCTCTATGATGGATCTGCTCTTACTGCACAGGGACATTAATCCAATCTCACACTGTGGTAGCAGGAAGCACGCTGCAGCCCAGTCCACTGGCTACTGGGAGGTTTTGTGTCTTGGAACAACGCCAGAAACAGACTCAGACTGCTAATCACAGCAGGAAGAAATTTTACCTCCAACCCAAACCTTGCATTCCCAAAACTTGCTACAAAGTTGTTGGTTTTAGTGGGGTTTTTTTTGGGTTTTTTTTTTTTTTTTTACTGCCTAAAGAGGCAGTTCCCTCTGCAATGCTTTCCACACTACTTTTAATTTACTGGAAGGGAGTAAACATGGAAAGGGGATAAAAGTTTGTCCTCTCCTCCCACACATACACAGCTGCTGCAGAACTAAAACCCCTTCACTGCCCTGGCTGCAGACAGTCCCTGCCAGACTAGACTCCATCCTGGGGCTGCAGTGAAGGAAATGCAGTGCAGGATTGCTGGGAATTCAGCTAGACAGTTCTCAGGAGGCACAAACAGGATCAGGGAGGGACACAGCTCATCCCTCCTCCTGAGACACCTGCAGAAATGCTCTGGAAAAGCAACAAAGCCTGGAGCTGAACAAGCTTGGACATGTTGGGAGACTCCTGATGCTTGGGGTGGCTTGAGAGGATGCCCTGTTGTTAAGCTTTGCTGGAACTGGGACATGAGGGCACAAAGTGTGCACATTTACAGGCCCCTGGAGACCTCCAGGTCTAGACACACTAAGGAGAAAATCTTCAGGAGAGCCACATGTAAATCCTGGGTCATTTCCAGAAGCTGGAAGTCCAGAGTGAAGTGCTGCTCCCAGACACTTGACTCTGCTGCTATTACAGTGTATAAAAATGGGAACAGGGCCTGTGACAAACTAACTGAGCCAAAGCCCAAGTGACTTAGAGCACGTTGCACTGGGAGAGGTGGCAGCAGGCAGTGCAGGAGAGCGGGAACTCCTGGATCCCTGGTAGTGCACCAGGCACCAGGGAAGCTGTGCTGCCATGGAGCTCCTGTGTCACTGCAGCAGTGCCTGCCTGAGGCCTTGTTATGTAAAAGATATGGTTAACACTGCTCATGTCTGCTTTTCACATCACCTGCGGCCACGCCACAGTGCTAATTGGACTGGATCACAAGTCATTGGCAAGAACACTTAATAGTCTTAATTTATTCACTAAGAGGGAGACCATCAAAGGTACAAAGTCAATTGGGAGCCTCAATTCTGTTTGGGCATTTGGGAAAAAAGGAGGAAAAAAAGGCAAAATAACAACTCCCTTTCTACGGTCTCCCATTCTAGATGTGCAATACTGCTGTCCTGTAACATCATGTCATTAGTGGGACACGCACAAAACTTGCTCTGGGTAATTTGTCTGGCTCGTCTGGGGGCCCAGTCACCACCCAGTGCAGAAGGCAGTGGAACCCTGTCAGATGGAGCAGGACCCAGCCTCCAAGCCTTTTCAAGCACATTTCCCACACCACCAAAGGGTGTTGCCAGTCCTGATGGGAGGGTGAGTTTGTAGAAGCAAGTAGAGCGCAACCAATTTGCAGCAAAACCAGTCATAAACACCCTCTTAGCACCAAGCATCTGGGGAGATGTGAGCTTTTGGGGTTGGGGGAGATTATCTTGGGGGCAAGAAGGATTAAGAGAATTTGGCAGCTGGTCATAGCACTGGCATTTAGCAGAGGGGCCAGTGAGGTTTTGTAAGAGGGAAGGGGAGGAGGAGGAGGGGTTTTCTGGGTCAGCTGCATGGAAAAGGCACGCAGGCTTTTTTCCTCAATGTAGTGAGAGGGAAGCAGCCCTCTGCAGCTGCATACTTTGTTAGTCCTGATTTGCAAAGACATCTTCACATAACCATAAACACTACAGATGGGAATCTGCTTCTAGGTCAACCCAGTCCATCCACAGCACTTCCATGAACACCGTTTTCAAGTGACTACAGATTTAAAATTGATGGAAGGTTTAATCCCAGGGTTCAGAAAAGAATACCACTATTTCTTAGCTGTTTAATCTGCTAACACAAAGAGCTACGGTCAGCCTTAACGTAACATCCCTGGAGACAAAGGATGAACATGATCCTCATTAGCTGCACTAAATTGCAAACAGTATGTCCATTAAAAAAACCATCAATGTATACAGCAGCCCCACTGAATATTAACATTCCCCAGTAATAACTTGTAATGCACTAATAACACAGACATACCTCTTAATTTATGGTTATAAAACTAAGCTCAGGAAGTTGGGCTTCATCACACAGTATGACAACCTCTGACATGCCATAGTGCCCAGGTGAGGTGTTCACAGCCTCATCTGAACTGCCTGCAGCCAGGATCTCCACGCAACCCCATGGATACAAACAAACCAGCAACTGGTGTCTGAACCCGAGCAGCGTGGGCTACACTGTGATTTCATGAAAGGCACGTCAGGTTCTGCTGCAACTCATATCAAATGACACTTTATCAGACCTGGTGTAAGGCCACTGCCGTCCTGGTACTCACCCTAAAAGGCTGGTCCGGTATAAATGGAAAGTAAGGAATAGACGACTGCTCTTCCCCCCATTCTCCGGCTACACAAGAGTTTCTGACAAACTGTCTCTCTGTAAACACAGCTTTCAGTTCTATGGCTACGTCTGCAGGAGGATCTTCTGACTCCCCACAAGTCAGACTGATGCCAAAGCTGCAACACAAACAGAACAGTTCTCATTCAGCCAGAAAAAAAGCAAATAAGCCCCAAATGCCACCAGTCTTATTTCTCAGCTTATTAAAGCCATACAGCAGCACAGGCTGGGAGACAGCTCAGCTCGCTCAGAGCTCTCTGAAAGCTCAACAGGGCCAAGAACATGGTTATGGAATATATATGTGTGTGTGTGTGCATGGCATTGTGCATATATCTGTACATATACGCAGATATATATGCTAGATATGCTCCTTCGCTCCCAAGTGAAAACGGAATCCCTTGAAGAAATGCCCCCTCTATGGGTCAAAGGAGAAATCAGCATGCTATATTTAAAATGATAAAAATAATCCTTTCCAGAAAGGAGGGATCCGTGCGGATGTGAGTGTGTGTGTACGTGCGGGTGGCCGCCCCCCTTCGCCCCCTCCCCGGCGCCCCCGGCACGGGCAGCCCTGCCCAGGTGTTACCTCTCGGGGTTGAGGTCCACTATGCCCATAACTAAGATCTTCTTTCCCGGCCTCATTCCTCCTTTGATGTGCCCACAGAAGGGGACGATCTGGAAAGGACAGGGGGAAGGTGGCGAGGGTCAGCTCGGCATCAGCAGCAGCCGCCCTTGTGCAGGGGCGGGGGAGAGCAAAGGGGTTGACAAAATAAAATACACCACCACCACCCCCACCAGAAAAAAAAAAAAAAACCAACCAAAAAAAACCCAAACCAAAAACCAAAACCAAAGGTGATTTACCAGGCGAGGGAAGTACACATCAGCTTGCACCGGAGATCCCAGGGAGTTGTTTAAATGCCCGTCCTCTATTTTCTGCAGGTAAAAAGGAGAGCGCTGAGGCAGGGCCGGGCGGAGCCCCCCAGCCCGCCCCGCTCCGCTCGGCAGGTGCCCGGCCCGGCCCCCCAGGCCCGTCCCGGTGCCGGTGCCGGTGCCCACAGCCGCACTCACCAGCGCGTCCCGCTCGGCCACGGTCCCCGCCATCTTGTGGAAGCGGTGGCGGCGGCGCAGGGGACAGGGCGGAGGGCGGGGGAGAGGGAGGGAGGAGGGATGGAGGGNCGCGGTTCCGCTGGGCTGGGGGCCGGCGGGGGGCCCGGGCCCCTCACCTGGCGCCTGCAGGTGATGCGTGCCTGGGGACGGGCCACAGCAGCCCCGCGCCCATCCTGTCAGGGATCGCCTGTATGTCCGAGCTTGGACACCTCGGCCGAGAGGATTGCAGTCACCCGTCCTGGGTGCTGGGTGAGGAGGTCCTCCAGAGGTGGGGACACTGCGAAATGAACCTCCAGCCCTCTCCTCTCCTTGCCCATGGCGAGGACCCTGAGGGGGCAGAGCTCTGAGGGTGAGGGCAGTGTCCCGGCCGCAGCTCCCCCGGGCCCGGCGTGCCTGCAGCCTCCGGCGAGGTGCGGCAATTGCATAAGCCGGCCCATGTCCCTGAGCTGCCATTGCCATGCAGTGGCCGCAGTTATGCAACGCGGAGGTGGCCGCGGGTGTCCGGCTCTGCGGGGACACGGCCACCTCCGGCCGAGGCCACCGGCCCTGCTCGTGCGGCGCCAGGAATCCCCGGCCTGTACCACAGCAGGGGTGACTCGACCCGCCAAAGCTGCTGTCACGGTCCTTTCGATGTTCAGGGTCTTTTGAGTTCAGGGCCTTGCGTGGGGGGGGTTGGGGAAGGCTTTCCTGTCGCTTTTTCACCACTGGGGTGTGATGGCATGAGCGTCCCTTGAGGAAAGTGACACTGCAACTGGATTTGGCCTCTGCAGGACCTCACACAGGCGCCTTGGCTTTTCGTGCCTCTTGCTCACACACTGGGCTGGGTTGGTGAATGACCCCATCCTTCCTCCTCCGAGGCACTGTGAGGATTAATTACATTGAGTAAAGTGGCGTGGAAGGAGCAAAGTCACTGCAATATTTAGGGTTTCAATATGATGGTGTCCATTGAGAAACGCTTGCAATCAGTAGGTGATGCCATTTGAGAAATCAAGAGGTACTGAGTGTAAGAACAGATTGTGCAAGTATTTAGACGCTTGGCTGTTTTTTCAGTAGTGCTCACTAATTTGGGCATGTTTTCCTCTCTGGATGCCCAGCTGGAGATGGCTCATAGAAGCTCATGTTTGGAAGTCACTTGCTGAAGTCGTGGCTTCTCCAGGGTGTACCAGCACAGCTGGGCACAGGGGCAGTGAGCATCCCTGTGGCCCAGGTCTCGGCATGGGAAAACCACGGGACTGTTTTCTTCTTCCCAAAACACTGAATGTCTCATCACCACACAGAAAAGCATCTCGCTGGAGACTGAATTTGTAAGTAGTGCAGTAACATGAACCCATCAGACATCAGAAACAGCTGGCTTTACAGTGGTCAGGTGAGTGCACTCACAAGTTTACCACAAAGTGGAACTGGAATTAGCTTGATGTGTTTCACCTCCTGTATGCTGCTCACCTCACTGTGATGATGCCAACTGCATTATGTTTTCTTCTTCTGTTGGCCTAAGAGAGAACAGAAATCGTCCTCAGCTTTTTTTTTTTTTTACTTATTTAGTTGTATGGTGTTACGCATTGTCCAAAGAGCTGTTTTCAGAACCCTTTGTCTCCTCTGCGGTACAGGGAGCCACTTTGTTGGATAAAATTAAATTCATTGGACATAAAATCAGGCCAGCCAGTTGTTTGTGCCAAAGTATGATGCTTTATGAAGGGAGAGGCCATCATTATGTATCTGTTTTGTAGCTAGTTTTAAATGAACATTTCATTTCAAAATAATTAAATGGCAAGACTTGTCCATTTGGCTAGCTGCTTTGCCTTGTGCTTGTCTTTCTGGCATGTTTTCCCAAAACTAGCACAAATACAGCATTTGTTTTGCTGGCCGTGGATTGACTGGAACGACCCACAGTATGAAATTTTGATGGAAAAGGACATTCATGAGTTTTTAAAGCTCTGGTGGCCTCCGCCTGTCTGTTTCTGTGCAGAAACAGAATATTTCTATCCTCTTAGCCTGTAACAGTCCAGGAGGACACTGAAATCCTCAGTATACCATGAAAAATGTGAGGCAGCCAGAGAGAAAGATTCCATGGAGCAGGATTCCATGTCTGGGCAGCACCATGAAGAGGCTTCCTTAGGACCCAGCTTCCCAAAAAATTCCCCTCTGCAAAGAGGGCTACAGGGTGAGTGCTGCACCTAAGCTCCTCTACTTGTTCTTCTGAAAAAGGAGAGGTCTGAGCCAAATCTCTTCCCTCACCCATGCAGTGCTTGTTAAATCATGTGTACAAAATAGCCCCCATTCAGTATTTTTAACAGCTTCCTTGGCAGGGAAGCTCTTGAGTTATCATACTTGAGGGCCTGAGCTTGCAGACCTCGTGGGTAGCTGGAGAAACATGAGAAATATTTGTGCACCACTGAAACGGTGCTGAAGTCCAAGCTACCAGACTTGTCTGGTTGACCAAGTGCAAAAGACCTCGGGGATAGGTATTGTGTTCCATTTCTGGGTCTGTACAGCCTTTTGCTCAGTGGGAGCCTGGGACTCTTGAAATGCAGAGAACCATATAAAGATTAAAAAGAAGTGGCATGGCATGAACACCATTTGGGAGCAGTTAATGACATGCCCAGCCCAGCCACCAAAGCCACTGCTGAGAACTGGCAAACCCAGAACTTCATCTTAATCCCAGCACCTTGTATCTTGCAGCCACTCCCTTTGATGATTTAAAGAGGTGTATCTCATTCTTAGCTGGCCTTCACTGGCAAGGAATGCAGCAGGATTGCAAATTTGGTGTGGTATAATTACCCTGCCTTTCTTGCCCCATTTCCACTGACATTACTCTCCTCATGCCTGGGTTTATAGGCTGACTTGTAGAACCTCTCTGGTTTGTTTTGCTTTTTTTAATGACAACGTTGAGAGGATGGGAGGTGTTTGCTGGTTTCATGGAAGCTTCCTTTGGTTTCTGGGTGGCAAGGCACCCCACTCCTGGTTTTTGTAAGGCTCGGAAAAAGCTGAGTAATACAATAAAGGAGAATGTCTGGGAATAAATGTGATTCGGTGGTTGGAGCCAAGTGTTTAATAGTTCAGAGGAAATGCTCCTTTTCAGAATTACACCTGAATGGCAGTGCTGATAAACAATTATTTGGGTTGTATAGTGGAGTTTTCTTACCTTTATAGCTTTGCCACTGCAAATCCCCCCAGTTAGAGGGTTTTTTTCAGGCATAAATTTACCCTGGGTGGGCTGTCCAAGGCAGGACTTGGGAGAGGGTGACACTGACAATTACAGGGGTTTGGAAGGGGCAGGGGGCTGGAGAGCAGAGCAGATGTTGTACATGCCCTCTTGCTGCGTGGCTTCCAAGTGCTCTGAGGACAAGTTGTGCACTGAGGTGAAACCACGGGGTGCTGTGTTCTGGTGGAGATGTCCCTGAGCCTGCCCTCCCAGCCTCCCCCGTGGGAAGGACAAGTGACAGTTATCAGTAGGGACAGCGTGGAGGGAGTGTTCAGCACCCTGTGTGCTTTCACAGCCTTGTGCTGTCACATCCCCGTGGATGGAGGAGGAAACGCAAGGGCAGGAGCAGCACCCCTCTCTTGACATTTATTTCATGTGTCTTCACTGCTTCTTTGTTGCCCCCTGAATTATTGCAGTCAAGGGTTTTGCCCTGAGGGTTTGAGCTCTGGCTGTGCATGAACCCCTGGAGAAGTTGGTTTTCTGGGATTCCCAGTAACAGACTGTGTAAACTGGTTTAAGGAGATGGTCCTGGTGGCTGAGTTGGTTGGTCCCACACAGAGCTGCTGCACATCTGGTGCAGAACATGTGTGTACCAGAAATATCTTGTCTTGAAGACTGTTTACTGAAGTTTGCCCCAGGATCTGAGGGCATGCACATAACTGCATGTCAGATACAATGGAAGCCACCTCCAGCTCACTGCTTGCCTCTCCTTATAGCAAACAGGGCACCAAACTTCACCCACAGCTCCCTGTGTCCCCTGGACCAGCTGTGGGTGCTGGCTGGGAGGAAGGAGCTGGCTGGAGAAGAAGAAGAAGAGCAGGGAGGTCACCATGAAGACACAACATTCGTTCCCTGCCTCTTTCCCACTGCATTGCCAATTTCAGGTGAGTCGTGGTTCCCACATCCAAGAGGCAGGCAGGAGAGGTTCCCAACTGTGCCCATGCCACACAGAGGGCACGGGGGGGGGCAGAGCTTGGGCAGCACCTCTGTTCTGCCACTGTGCCCTTCCCCACGAGTGCAAAGACCCATCTCTGCTCTCCTTCTGGGGGGCAGCAGTGCCTGAGGCTGTTTCTGCAGCGTGGACACACTGCTGGGGTAGGCTGAGGGATGCTCCAGGCACAGCTGGCTAGGGGAACACAGCTCCCCAGCTGGGGAGAGGTGTCCCTGTGGCTGCAGCAGGTCTTGGGCAGAGCTGCCTGACAAGAGAGGAGAGATGGCTTGGAGCTCAGCTCGCTCCATGTCCACCACAAGGAGCCAAGAGAGCCTGGGTGACCAACCTGGAGTTGAGCTGCCTCCATGTCATTGAGAGTCTCTCTGCTCTGGGCTCAGGCACTGGGTGCTGGTGCTCCAGCTGAGCAGTAGAGGCATCACTGCACACCTTCTCCTCTTCCTCTTTTTCCCAGTGGAGTCCAGCCAGTGCTGGGAGCCTGGAGAAACTGGTGGAGGCCAGCAGAGATGACAGTGGGAGAATTTCAGCTGCCTCTGGTTGTGCTGTGGTGCAGGGATGTGCAGCCAGTGGAGTGAGCTTGTGTGGGAGGGAGGTCTGGAGGGTCCCAGTGCCAGTCAGGGAGATGGAGAGGTCTGGGGAGCCACCAGCAGCACTGGTGGCACCACCAGCCACTGGCCACTGCTTGCTGGCAGTACTGGGAGAAAACCTGTCATGCAGAACAGGGAGCCTGGGAGCACAGAGAGTCCCTGCCATGATCAGTCTGCTGGTGCCTGGTGACAACTCACCAGTGGCTCTTTCTGCCGAGAGGCTGCTCTCCTAAAGGGAACAAAATCCTGCCTCCTTCTGCCTTTCTGGTCTTCTCAGAGTTCTGTGACTCTCTTGCTGCAGGTGCTGGTTCCTGTTCATCAGCTGAAGCACTGTGACTCCTGGGCCCCCCAGTTGATGTCCACAATAAAATGGTCTTTCCCCTCTTCTGACTGTGTTGCCACAGGGTTTTCTGCAGTGGGGAGCTGTTGTTTGGGGGTGAATCCTGAGGGAGGATTGAGTTTGGGATCATTCCTTGTCCCAGCATCCTTCCTAACAGGCAGCTGGTCTGAGTTGAGGTGCTTTAGGAGACAAACCAGAGCAGAGTATCCCAGCCAAGTGTGGAGGATAAGAGACCTGTGGAGGCCGCCTGGTCCAACATCTGCAGGATTCCCTAGAGCCCCAGGGCCATGTCCTGGTGAGTTTAGGGGATTTCCTTAGAGCAGGGCCACTTGGTCAGAGTGAGGGCAGGACACAGGCAGGGCATGGTGCCAGGAAGGGCTCTTAGGGATTAGAGAACCTGGGTGTTCAAAACCTAATGAATTAAGTGGTGAATGAGTGAAATGACATGTTAGATTCCTCTGTACAAAGGGGATTGAGCCTTTATTTGCCAGGGTTTTCTGTTTGCTTTCCTAATGAGCTCATAAAATAGAGTTGAATTTATGGAGCACCTTGTACTGCAAAGATGAGGTATCCAAACATACCATGAGACTGCTCAGTCCAGGAAAGGCTTCCTGTAGCTTTTCACTGTCTGCAGGACAGGGTGGGGGCTGTTCACTATTTTGAAAACCTCTGTGGGGAATATTCTTCACCTGTAATTTAAAAAACCTGCCTTAATATTCTTGCTTTTAAAATACTTTTCTGCAAATGAAATGTGGAACATGGGGATCTCATCTTTGCATTTTAATTTGTGGCCCCAGCAGTTTGAGTTATATGCAGAGCAAATTCTGCACTGAGTCATATGTGGGCAGTGCAGTCTCTGCTGGATTTCCTGGACACCACTGGTTTGTCCAAAGTGGTTTGCTGGTTTTGGTGCACTAGGAGCAGAGCCAGCATCTGACTGAGTCCCAAACATCTGCAGGTACAGTGTGACACTCACAACTTCTCTTTATCGTCCAGTATGCCTTCAGAAGACCCCATTCAGTCAGCACATCTGCCCAGGCTGGGAACATTCCTGTGAGGAAAAGGAGAGATGGGAGCTGCACTGGGTGGCTGATCCAGCCAGGTTTCCCAGCCTCTGCACGTGGGTTTCAGGTGCTGCATTCCCACCCAGCACTTGTTGCAGTCTGAGCTCCTCTTCCTGCCTGGGTCATGTGAGGTACCCTCCATGAGCAGCACTTTGCTCTTACAACCATCCTGCTGTGCATTGCAGCAGTTCAGAGCTAAATAATTTATCTAGGAAAAATGTTTTCTACATGACTTAGAAAATGGAAGAGAAGAGAAATGTTGCAACAGCAAACTGCGGGGTGGACAAATACATTCTGCCTCTCATTTTCTGAGCATTGCACTTTGCCACTTTTGTTTCAAAACTGCTTTCTCTCCCATAATTATCTTCAAAAGAGAAAGCTGATCCAAAATGTTTCCCTTTTTTAACATATATATATATATTTCAGGGTGGTTCATTGATTTCCATTTTTAATAATAAAAGTGAATAAACAAAAGAAAAAAGCCCCACAGCGATATATTACCTAGTATTTAAAATAGAGAGAATGGTCATATGTGCCTCAGCACACTTCATCTGTGGACATCAAAGTGTCTCATAGAGGTCATAATCCTCATTTCAAAGATGAGGAAACAGAGGTGCTGAGAGAGAAAGTGGCTCAGCAGGTCAGTGACAAAGCAGGGCAACAGTCCCCTGAGCCTGTACTGCAGGCAGAGGTGAGGGATCAGAGAACAAACCTGTCCTCACCTAATCAGGACAGCTGAGTCCCAAGTGCAGTGAAGGCACAGTGACACTGCAGGGAGAGCACCAAATGATGCCACAAGCCATAGAGCCAGCAAAGCCTGGTTTCTTCCAGTTTTGTGTCTAGTCCAGTAGTCCAGGGCTGTCTCCTGTTGGCCTTTGATGTCACAATAATGGGGTTCCACTTGTCTTTCTCTCACCAACGGCACTGGAGGAGTCTGGCTTCTCAGCTTTGTTGCCTGTTTTCCCAAAACTTTGGGGTACTTGAGAATTTTTGAGCCTTCCTGTTGTCTGTGGTCACTGAGGTGGTGGAGTCACAAAGAACTCCTCCTTGCATGTACACAGAGGCATGTTTGTCTGGGCATTGCAGCTGGGGGTTGCCTTATCCTATGGAACTGCTCAATCAGTCAGCACTTTAATGCTGCAGATCTGTGGCTTTGAACATTTTCTGTTCTGCAACATTTCTATTTTCTATTAATTTCTATAGCATTTTCTATTCTGGAAGTGGATAAAGAATGGCACGGTAAGGATGTTCACAATGTTGGTTCAGTAACCACTTACAGGAAAATGCTTCCCAAGGGGAGAGACAAAATTGGACTTCCAGCTCTGTAGCTTCAGCTTCTTTGAGCCCTGGGAGGCTCACAACACAGTAAGACTCATTCATGTTATTCATTTGATGAATAACTTGAGTGAGAAGGCTTCTTCATGCCTGCAGCCATGCCCCCTTGGGTCATGGTCCTGTCACATCTTGTCACCCAGAGAGGCAGAGGTTCAGTGGGAATTTTGATGGGAAGATCTAACATAGCAGGTTTTAAGCTGTCTTGATTTGTAAACTCTGGAAATACTCTGTGGGGGGACTGTTCATCTTCCTTGATGGTAAATTGAAACCTGCTGATAAGAGGTTTTCTTAACTTTAACAGACCTGTTAAAGGTAGGCCGTGGGTACCACAGGTCTGCTGGCCAAAAACTGAAGGCACGTGCTCTAAAGAACCCCCCTGGTATTTTTAGGAGTGTTTCTAAAGGCTCAGAAGAGAGCATTGTGCTCTCTGAGGACTAGATGACAGCTGCTGGGTGAGTTTCATGGTGTGATAAGCAATAAGTTAATGAAAGGTCTTGGAGTGTTCTCCATAAAGGGATTTGCCTCTGAAACACAGACACAATTTGGGAGATTGTCCCACTCTACTCATACTGTAGGAAGCAGCAAAATCAATGGGAGTAGACAAGTGGAAGCTAAACAGAATTTTTTCTCCCTCCAGGTGCTGTGAGTGACACTTCCAGTGGGTGGGATCCCTGTGTGCCTGGTTACTCCTGGCAGGATGGTTTATCTGGAGGGGAAGGCCCTCACCCATTAGCCTCTAGTCCACCGGTTGTCTACTGAAAGTTTTATATCTCCAAGTGCTTTAGTCATCTTCTTCCCTTAATACCAAGACTTTTTGCTGATTATCAATATGTTCCCTGGACTAGTAAGGCTTTACTGGCTGTTGTTCAAAAACAATTCTATGGACACCATACACAAATGGTGGTCAAGGAGGGACACCTGAAGATCCCTCTCCTTCACACCTTACCAGAAGAATATTCTTTTTACTGGCCTAGGTGGTCTTGGTCCTCCATCTCTTCTGTGTCATGAACCTAACATTCCTCGTTGGCTGCCCAGTGGTCTGATGCCAAGACATCTTTCCTTCCCTCCAGCCAGTGTGGGTGCTTTGACAGGATGTGCTGGATTGATCTCAGACTGAAGGTGACATTTCTGTGTCTGCCTTGCCTTTGGTGAGTGTCACAGTGCCCTTGCTTGATGTACTGAATCTGGGCGTGACAACATGAGAGGTAAAGCAAGGAACAATCCTCCTTTGTTCCCATGTGCCAGTGGGATTCAAAACCCAGCTGGAGGAGGTAGGAGGTACATTTTCTTAGTGTTGGCCATTTTAGGTGTTAATTGCAATTAGCCAGCAATTATGGTACCTCATATTGGAGGTGTAGGTGAGTAGCTGGGGTTTGGGTATTTCCCTGCTGGATCCAGGCACACAGGAGTGAGGTGTAGGAGTTTCTGTCACCACACCTAAACCCTTTATGGGGGTTAGCACCCAGGGTGATTAATTGTTAATGATGGAGGAGCTGCACTGTTTGTCCACTGAATAAATAAAGCATATTTTCCAGCTGTTTCCTCCTCCAAGTCTCTCCCAGCTCCTTCCAGCTTCCCCACATCACTCCCTTTTCCTAATCTCCCCATCTCTTCTGTGACTTTCTTCTGCTGTTTCAGCTCTGGTGGGCAATTCCCAGGACGACAGAGGGCTTTCCAAGGGCAAGCTGAACGTCCCAAATGTCCCCATACAACCCCCTTCCCAAAATCATCTGTGTCAAAAAGCGATGGTTTTGCCTTTTTGCAATGATCACATTTAATTATTGGTTAAATATCGAGGTCAGCAGCCACTCCTATCCCTAAAGAAGGGCTATGCCTTTTAAACAAGCAGAGCTGGAGGGCAAGGGCATTTAATGATCAAACCATCTGCAGAAGAATTGACCTTTCCATTTGTCCTTCAAAGCCCAAGTTGCCATATTTTCCCAGAACCCATGACCTATATAGCAAGTTGGTGTCCTATTAGGGTGGCTGGTCCCAAGGTGCCCATGTTTCCTGCCACCTATTTCAGAAACTGCCATGGTTTCAGCATCCTGATGGAAAACAATTCAGTCATTCCATCAGGTCTTTCCAAAAGCAGGAATGCAGCATGATGGGACACACCAAAACCCACACTGAAAGTAGTGCACCAGTTAAATGGACAGACCCTGAGGACACTCTGAATCAATATGTAATAACAGTGGTGCTGTATGAAGCTTCCATTCCATCAGAGCAGCTCTGTGACATTGATTTGTGCCAGAGAATAACTAGGAAGCTTTTCTCTCTGTAAATCCACTTCCTAACCTGGCAGACTTTTACAGCATGAAAGTGTCTGCGTGATATTGGTTCTAGTTTCTTCCATGTGTTCTTACATATGTATCTAGTCCTCTTTGCTGAGAGTATATTTCCTTTAGAATTTTTTTTTCTGGAAGAGCTTCACTTGGAAAAAAAGTTAATTTTAATGACAGTTTTATGATGTTCAAGTATTGAAGTCTTAGCAAAAGTACATGTGTTTTTTCTAGCATAAAAATGCATATGTGTGGAGGGTTCTGGGAATCAGTAGAAATTATGTTAACAACAACATGGGTTTTGTTCATATGTTGGGAAAGCCAGTGCTGCCATTGACTATAACTCTAAATAAAAATAAGCTGGGTACTATTTTTCACTCACAGACCACCCAATTGAGAAATGTTCTCACCATATCAACAAGGCCAACTGTGAGAAATCAAGTGTGTTGGAGTCAGACTCATCTCACCATCTTCAGCTGTTCAACTTCAGCACCATCAACTCCACACTGAGACACCCTGTATGAAGGAATTCAGGATGGAATGAACCACCATGGTTCCTGTGGAAACATGAGGTCTACAATTGTCTGTTTCTATCCACAGGGTTTTAAGGGAGCCCAGAACTGCCACTTACAGTGTAAATACCCAGTATCAGCCTAGATAAATCCTATTTTGACCCCTGAGGTACTCAGTAGGTCTCCAGACTCCCAGTCTTAGCCCCACTCACCTGGGTGCAGTGCACACTCTATATATACAGCACCAGTCCCTGCTCAGCCTGTCTTAATTAATAACAGCTTTATTATCTGATAGGGACCAACAGAATGTAACCTGTGACACAGAAGGCTCCTGCCCTGAGGATGTTTCCCTGCAGACAGATGGCAAGCAGAAAATATGCCAGAAAGGCTCTGCCTCAGAAGGTTCCCTCTCAGGCATTGCTGGCTGGTGTGGGCACCAGTTACAGAAGAGGTCTTCAGGGCTAAGGCAGCATGGAAAACCTGCAAGGGAAAAACATGAAACCAAACAAGGGGAAAAGACCCAAGCAGTGAGTATTCTCCAGTGAGGGTTTTATTTCAGCCCGTGGCTCACTCTCTTTGCTGAGCACTGTGGATACACAGCACGTGGCAGAGCAGCTCTGCCCAGGGAGATGGAGCACCCACACAGGCAGGAGAAGGGGTGGGAGGCAGCACGTTCTCAGCTTAGTTTCACAGACTCAGAACAGATTTCAGCAGCTGATGTCACGGCTGGTGTGAGGCTGGTGGGGACAGTGGCAGAGGCAATAATTAAACCCCTGCATTCTGGCCGGCGGCACAGTCACGTCCTGCTTCATCTGCAGCAGAGTTGGTCTGACACAGCAGAAGCCTTTACATAACCAGGCCAGATTTCCACTTTTGGAGCAACACTTTGAGAAGAACTACAGAAACTGCAGGCAGGATTTGTCACCACTTATGAGCAGGGCGGGGAGCGCACCCGTGTCGCCTCCTGTCTCGCACCTCGCTGGGTGACAAGTGTGGCAGGCAGTGAGAGCTGGTCCTGCAGCTGACTGCCAGGCTTCTGTTTGCATTCCCGTTTCCTCTGTGCTTTCTGTTGGGATAGCAGAGGTTTGCACTGGCATGTGAGACGTTTTCTTATTGCTCCCTACAACCGCAGTCGCATTTCAGAAGCGTTTTGGCACCTTGCCCTGCTGGCAGCCCACGAGAGCAGTAGCAGCTTCTCAGGCTGAAATGTTTTTGTTGCAATGCATTTAGCCCATCTCTATTATTGCACAAGCTTTTCCTTTCTCCCTCATCTGCTCTGGCCACATCAGGAGGTATGAACCTTTTTTCAGGGAATCTTTAATCTTTTTCAGCATTTGGAATGACCCTGAATGAATACTTGTTAGGTAAAAAAGCTTAATTGGAAAGACAGTGCGTTTCTTGGCTTGCTGCTCTGGCTGACACCACCTCTTGCAGACACAGTATTACAACAGCAGTAGTGCAGCAATACACTTACAATGGCTTGGTGCATGTAAACATAATTGTTTGAAGGGGGAAGAATCATACTGACATGCCTTCCAACTCCTGATGTGGTCATTGCCTATCCCATGAGTGTGTTTTCCTTGTAGACACACTCACCCAGTGGTTTCCTGGAAAACAGAGGCTTAAAACTGATAGGTATTCTCTAACAACACTTGAAACTGTGGGATAATTAAAGTCAAATCCTTTAATTCATCGGTTCCCTTTTCAAGCAAAACCATTCAGCCAGAGTAAGAACAATAGATGACTCCCCATGAGCTCATCAGCTGTAAATCCAGGGTGAAAAGTAGAACAAACACATCATAAAACTTCTTCCCTGGTTTTTTCTCACCTGTTCTTTCGACAATTCATCTCTTTTGGAAAGCTTATTAGTTCAAGACTTTACAATCATGGGCTGTACGTGAGGAGCAAGTGTGATATGCAGGCAGAGGTCTTGATTTGAAGCAGGGGTGGGAAATGTTGGCGTCCTTGGTGAGGAATGAAGTGAGCCAGAGAGAGGTAGGCTGGGGGGACATGGGTGGTTTGGGGATCCCTGCCCAAGTTCAAAGCACTTATGCAGACACTTGGCTGTAATTATGTATTTAAACACACACCCGAAGATCTTAAATACATGCACAAACCTAAAACTCTAAAGCTGTCACCTCAGCGTGTGGCTGTGTGCTTTTCTGAGCCAAAGCCTGCACAGTGAGGTGGGTTTGGGAGAGCTTTGCTGGGATTCAGGCTCACAGTGATTGGGACCAGCAGGGCAGAGCTGGAGTCTTTTGTAGGAACTGGGCTACCACTGTCAGAGTCTGTAGAAGCCACAGTCTCCAATTAACATCTTTAATCTTATTATCTCAAGCCTTTTATCTTCACATTTTCTTGTCTGTTTGTTTGTTTTCTTTAAATTTGTTTATATATACCGAACTGAAAGTTTTTCTGGAAATGCTGGTATGGCTTTTAACTGCAGGAGTGATTCACAGAGAATAATTAATTCAAAGATCTTGGCATCTCTTTCCCTTGTAAAAAAAGGTGGTGGATATTCTGTGATTTTCTTGAAAGATTTTCCCCCCTGAATGTGCATGTTTACACTCACACCCACACAGACTCACACACATTTGCAAATGCAGACACTTCCCTCTTCTTTTGGAGCTTTCAAGTTCTGGAGCAGCACATCTGACCTGTACTATTAACCCTTTCTGCTGTGGATCTCCTTTATTTGTGTCTAAAAGCAAGGCAGAGCTTTTGAGGTTGGTGGGGCTCATCCTATGGGTTTTTGTCCACACCTTAAAACCTCCTGAGCTTCCTGCGCTGAGCAGGCGCTTGCAAACAGCAAGGAAGATGTGTGCCCCATGCTAACTCCTGCAGGAGTGGTAATTTCAGGCTCCATCTGGGAGGCTGCTGCTTGGCCTGGGTTAAACCAGGCATTTTTCTAAGGAATTAAACAGCACTGATCATCTCCCGGTGCCCAGGGATGCTCCTCAGTGTTGTTTAATTTATTAAAAATTGCTGTTGATATAAAGGTTATAGCTTACTCTCATTTTACTATCTATTAGTAGCAAAAGGAGTGAGTTCTACCTCAGACTTTGTAAGCCCTCAGAAGTATTCTTAGGCAATAAATTAGGCCTGGACCTTGCAAGTCTGGAAAACAAGCTCATACAGAGAATAAGGGGAAGGATTTCCCCACTGGTGCCATAAATGAAGTCTCTCATGAAACTTGGAGTGACTCCTCACTGTAAACATCAGCCATACTAGAACTATTTGCTTATTAGAGCCCACAGTTTCATTTGAAATTTAGGCACCTAAAGAAAAAAACAAGGTGCTAAACACCTTTGAAGACGACAATCTTATTTTTTTCCCTTGTTCTGAAAAAAGGTCATTTATGCAATGCCAGAATTCCTGTAGCTTAGTAGTTTCCAATATTATTTCAGAAGTTAAAAGCTATGATGCTGCTTTTTAATCATCATCACTGCATGACAAAAATCCTACTTACTTTGCAGTGATGGTTATATCATTGTAATTCTGACAGCTCCCCAGGACCTGTGCAAGGTAACAAGAAGGCTGGAGGTGAGCTGGGTTCAGCCAAATAAACACAAGGAGCCCACAGCAGAATACAGAGTCACTCTGTAATTATACTCCAGTTTTTTCTGTCTTGTCTGTGAAGCAGAATCACTGGAATAGGAGAGCTTTTAAAAATCAGGGAGGACCAAGATTATTATAACTAACTATAACAACTCCTGGCTCTTTGAGGGCATTTATTCAAATCTCTCCAAGCCCTTGCTCTTCACAAAGAGAGATAAATGTAATTCTCACAGTTCTAAAGTGGGAAAAGATGAGGCTTAATTAACTACTTGTGGATATACAGCAAATGAGTAGCAGAGATGGGAACAGAAACCAGTTTTCCTGACTTCCTCTGGCACCTGAATCCCAGTGCCACCTCTATCAGGTACACACCACAGTGGGATAAGCAGGACCAAAGTACCACTGGGTGAAAGCTGAGAGCACAGACAGTGCCAAGTCCAGCTGGAGTGTCTCTGGGACACACCTCTTGCCTGTGGTCTGGCATTTAGTGAATGCAGCCTGGCATGGGGTACCTGCATGTTGTGTGTGTGAGAGACCAGATTGTCATAGTGTTGTTTTCCCAATAATCCTAGAGTCCACTTGTGGGAAAGAGTTACCTGCTGAGGCAGCACCCACCTGGCTGCTCTCTGCTGCTCCAGCACTCCAGCTGTGCTAAGCAGGGACTCCTGGCTTTATCCAAGGCAGTGGTTTAGGGTGCAGCCACAGTGACACACACCCTGCACCAGCCACTGAGGGCTCCTGGTTTCCAACCTCTGTGGCTTTTGTTCCAATGGCAGGAATGTTCATGCAGGCTCAGACAGGACCTGTGGCCACTGAGCCATGCACTGGGAGACTCCTTGTTCCAGGAAACTGAGGCACATGCCTGGAAGAAGAGGCTGTGCTAGGAGGTGCAGAGATGAGATAAGCCAGGCACTGATTCCCCAAGGGCGGCATTTAGCCATTGTTTTCCCAAAAGGCTGATGATGGAGAAGGATAGCTTTAAAGTGTTCTGTTCTGAATAAACAGTGCCAAAGCAGAGGAAAGGATCTCTCTTTTCACCCCTCTTGCTGACTTTGGGGCAGGAATATTCAAACTCTTTTTGCTCAATGCCTACACAGCCTGGGTGCTGTGTCTTCCTTAGGCACCATCAGCTCTGGAAGTCAAGGTGCTCACGGCATCTCCACAGGCTCCTTGGAGGTTTATCCACCTGTTTGTCTTAGAGTTTTCTTTTCCTGTGGTTGTGATAGAAGTTATTTCTGCAAATGAGGAGAATTCATTGCCACACAGCTGAGATCACTTTCCTGTTTGGGTCAAAATGTGACCTAGAGCTTTCAGATTCCTGAGCATACTGGTGTGTGTCTGCAGCCATTTATCCAACTCCAGGAGGCAAATCAAGTTAAAATGCTGAGAACAAGTTTTTTTCTGGCTTTTACTCATGACTTATTACGTTGCAGCAGTGAGGCTTTCAAGACAAGAAGGTATTTCCACTCCAGGCTGAAATAACAGGCTTTAGCACAGCCAGCAGGTGTCTTGCTGCTCACAGTCAATTCCTGCTTTTGCTGAGAGTGGAAGTAGCTACAACTGTGGCAAGGGGTGACTTTGATGGCAGAGAGAAACCTGTAAATGGGAATCTTAGCTTTTACTTCCAGCCACAACGAGAAGACCTATTTAGCATTTGCTCAGCTTCCTATAGGACAATGTTATTTTTATCCCACTAAAGCTTAGGGGCGAGCAAAGAAACCTTTGAAAACTTGCTGTCTTAACTAGGTTGAGTCAAAGCAACCACTGGATGCTACATTCAAATGCATGCCTGTACATATATGTATCTTCTATTGAAGGTTCTCCAGTGTGACTTTATATTCAGGGCTTTCAGGTCAGAATGGCACTTAAAGATACTCAAGTGCTTGAAGAGACAGGTGGAGACTCTGACTCAGGTGGCAGCCTGATCCATCACCCAGATACTTTCTTCCCAGGAGAAATTTCAAAGCAGATGTCATTAAAGTGCTTATTGGTGAGAAACAGCCTGAAGACTGGAAGGAGGGAGGAGAGAGGGAGAGAGGGAGAAAGGAGCAGCAGCAGCCATCACCTGAAGGTGCTGTGGGTGGAGATGCTGCTGCAGCTCTCCTGCATCCCCTTCCACTGTGCAGATGTCAACAGCTGTAAGAGGAGCCCTGGATGTAGCTCAGGTTTTGCTGTCACTGCTGATTCCAGAAGCTATTCTGGAATGCCACCTGCTGGCATTTTTCCTATTACCTACCCTAGAGATGAACAGTTGTGTGGCTGCATCCCAAGCCTGGAAGCAAAGAGACAAAGTTGACCTTTTCAGTCCTTTTCAGTGAATGTTCTTCTTGGTTTTTTTTGGAGAGAAGTTGCCCTGAGGCCCTGTGAAAAGTCCAATTATGTAAGGGGGGGGGGACTTGTTATGTGGGACTGATGCCAAAAGAAGTGATGAGAATGGATGTGGGTGAAAGAAACAAGGCAAAAAGTAAAACAAGAGAGAAAAAAGTCTGCAGGCACTAGTGAGAGACAAATTAGGTCTTCCATCAAGCACCAGTTTAGATGGCCCTTAAAAAGGAGTATTTAAGTCCATAATTTTGCTTTTCCCATCAAAGTTTATATGGCAGTGATTTAAAAAAACACCCAATATCTTTTTAGTCTTTAGCTGAAACACTTTAAATTGGAAAGGGAGAGGAAGCACAGCTTCTGGCTGCTCTGGTTTTTGGCACCAACACCAAAATCTGCAGTGCTGATGTTTTTAATCCCTGGCAGTCCCAACAGCCAGACCAAAGCAAAGAACAGAGGCCTGCAGTGGTCAGTCACCCTCACTCACACAGCAGGCAGAGCTCTGCACGCTGCTGCTGCTGCCTGCAATGGGAATAAACCTCCCAACATTCTCTGGAATCTCTCTCTCCTCTCCATTCTTCTCATGGAGACCCTGTCCTGCTGCTCCTCCAGCTTCCCAGCTGTGACCTGCTGCAGCTTGGAGGTTCCAGTGGAAAAAACCCCAACCAACAAACTCCCAAAGCTCCCAGAGGGCCCCAAGTGCTCTGAGCAGTCCCAGTGGGGACCTCCACCCAACCCTCTACCCAGCAGCTTTGTTTGAGCCCAGCCCTGGGCTGCCTCCTAGGTGGGTAGGTGTTGTGTGAACATATTATAAGTTTTCCTGCATGCAGACCTGCAGAAAAACTCTTCTCATGGGAAAGTGTTTTTTACTCTGTATAAGGTAATCTCTGAGCTGTGTTTCAAGGACAAAGGGTTTCTCTGGCCTGTCTCTTGATAATAGGAGATGAGGAGGAGATCATTCAACACAGTGATTGCCTGCTGTCAGTGGCTGCCACCAATGAGTAGTTTTGAGCAACAACCTCCAGCCTTATCCAAGACACAAAGATCCCTAGACAGTCTAGTTGGGAGGCCTTGGCTTTGCACTCATCCGTCTGGAATGGTCTGAGCTCTTTTCCAAGCTTTTATTTGAAGAGACCAGTGAACTTCTGGGCATAAATCTGGTTCTCGCTGATGGCTGGGAGGGCAGAAATGTAACTGGACTGTTCTGCTGCTGTGCATCCAATGGTCTGAGTAAACCATCCACACCTGCAGAGATCCTGCTGGCATCTCTGAAATCCTCCTGCTCATGGTCAGGTAGGGGAAGCTACTGGGACTTTGAGGGGTTTTGTTTGGTTTTACATATTTATTTCCTTTTATGTTGGATGTAGAAGTTGATGTATAAAATATTTATCTGGCACGTGGAACAGCCTTTGGAAGTGGAGCTTCTCCAGTATGGTGTACTTAGGGTGTGAGTACAGCATAATGGCTTTTAATATTTGGAGTTTTGTGAAGTGATCATGATGCCTCTTCCCCCAGTAAAGCTGAAATTCTCTTTTTTCAGACACTTTCTGTTATATGGCATGTTGCAGAAAAAAGCTTTCACTGGGTGCTGTATCACCCAGGGCTCTCCTTTTGGGTGAACACTGCCAGGTGACAGATGTGCTCCTGCAGAACACTCACATGCCTTGAGAGCACATCTCTGCCTCAGCAGCTTTCTCTGGTTGGGGAAGTGCTCTTTTCATGGGATTAAAAGGAGATTTATAGCCTCCACTGAGATAATGTGATCCAGCCATGACAGCCCTTCCATCATAATGAATGATGGATCTTGTTGTATTTACTCTGCTTTACTGCTGTAACAGGTAGATTTGATCTACACTTGCCACAAAGGGTGCCCCTGTTAGGAAGGACCACACCCACTTAGTGGTTCAAACCCTCTTAAGAAAAACCACATGTAAGGTGTGGACAGTTTTATGTTGGTGGAAAAAAGCCAAAAGAAAAACCCCAAACCTTTGCTGTTTGAGTTTGCTCTTTTCAATGTGTGTCTCCTAATCTTTGAAAGCGAAATTCCTGTATTCTGCTTCTCACATTGTTGGTGAGCTCTGTGTGGAAATATCTGTGGTCAGAGCAAGTCTTTCAGCAATTGGCACAAGCCCTGATTCTCCTTGATTCACAGGGTGAGTTTTTCTAAGTGGGTCTTAGGTCTGCTGGTGTTTTATCACAGGAGCTTTGCAGGGCTATGTGGCAGAGAGGCAGGTTATGAATAAATAACCTGCCTATAAATAACCTCTTTTGCAGTAATAACCAGTGTCTTTAAAAAAAATACACTTGGTGAGAATGATCCTGTGCTTATCTGTAGGACCTGACTCTGTCACTTCTACAAACTTTCAAACAAAATGAGTCATGATGTGCCTCAAGTTGTGTCTGAGCTTCTACAGCTGATGAGAGAGGGGTGGGGACTGAGTGGCCAGCCCTCTGTGTCTTGCATGGCCCAATTTATGTGCCAGTAAGGTGCCTTGGTCTGTGAGACTGCCAAGGCCCTCTGCTGATGGCATTTCCACACATTTGGAAGCTGGAGAAAAGGATGTTGTCCTATTATCCAGGGAGCTGATAGCTCAGCTGGCTTCCCAGGCATGACAGCAAGCTTTGCAGTGGTGGCACCACTGAGGCTTTGTGGGTTCTGACTGCAGACAAGCCCCAACAGAATAACCAGATCAAAACTGCTAACACCATAAGTTTCACTTAAAAATTAATTAGTAGGAAGGAGGAAAAGGAGGAAGGGTGGACACTGCTTTGATGATTGGATTGCAAAAAGCAGCACTGTGATAACTCTGAAGGGTGTTTGGGCTAGGACAATATAAGGTTTGGAAATATGTGGAAAACATGTTAAGAAGCACCTCTCCAATGTGCACAGGGTCTGGACTCTTACTGGCTTTTCCTGACACTTGTGGGAGCTCAGTCCTCATCAATCTGCTGCTAATTTTTTTAGAAAGAGGTGGCTGATCATGCTTCTGACCTTTCTGGATGCTTCTGATGCTCTGGGGTTTAGCTTGGATATTGGGAAACATTTCTTCACTGAAGGAATTGCCCAGAGAAGTGGTGGAGTCACCATCCCTGGATGTGTTTAAAAGATGTGTAGATGTGGCACTTGGAAACACAGTTTAGTGCTGGGTTAACATTTGGACTAGAGGTATTCTCCAGCCTAAACTATTCTAATATTGCTTGAAGGAATAAAAACACCTACAGCATGGCTCTGGGGAGGCTGCAAAGTGAGATCTGGATATATGGGTGTGCATGCACATGTCTTTGGTAACATGTGCATTTACTGTGGACAAAAATTACACCATTGTTTGCAGTTATGGCTTCCTTGTTTTTCCTGCTAGAACTCCCTTTTTTTCTCTTCTGACTGCACCAAAATTCCCATTTTGGCTGCAGTTTTCCCTTGTTGCTGTAATTTTCCATTGTTTCTTCCTTGCCTCGGGCTTAGTTTGTGTCTGTGAAGTTACAGCACAAGAGGTCTCGTTGGTTTTGACTAAGTTTAGAAGGGAACTGATGTTCTGTCTTCAATTTCTGTCTGAAATAATTTTTTTCATTATTTGAACACTTCCATGTTCTGAAAGGCAGCCTGGAAATTAGTCTGGAAGATGAACATGGAGTAAAGGGTGTGCTTTTTTGCCTTCAGGAAGTAGCCAAATGATTCTGTTGAGTTATAGGTCTGAAAATACTTTTGCACATCCTTGTAGGAGAGAAGAGGGTAGACATTGGCAGAAACCAGCTTTTGGAAGTGGTATTTCCTCTAAGGGAAAGGGGATGGGAGCAATTGTATGGAATACTGAGAACAAGACAGATGAGCAGATGGAGAAGCAAGGATAAGGATGTGGGAAGGAGGGTGAATGAAGCTTGTGTGGTAACATATAAACAAGAGAATCACTTAAAGGCACTGCTGCCTAAAATTTCCCACAACACACAGACATTTTCAACCTCTGCATTTCTGTATGGCCAGCCAGAAGCTGTGTAATTTGTTGCCAAAGTTGTTCCCTGCCCTGGCTCACAGGAAGTGAAGAGCTTCCAAATTGTGCCAGGACTTCACGTGGTTGAGATATCCTCGATGTGGAGGTTTTTAGCAGAAATACCAATACTGCTGTGAATGGAAATGCCTGCCTGAAGACAGGAAACAGAAAAACAGCAGATGAAGGGTTAAAGGAGTGGCATCTATTAATTGCTGCAGAACCACACCATGTGTTTCATGCAAATAAATAACCAGAGGACAAAACCCAAACTGGAGCCTTAGAGATAAGGTGACAAGATGATGACCCACAGTAGAGAAACTGTGAAAGGCCCAGATTAGGGTAACTAAACTCAGTTTTGCCTGAAACTCTTGAAGGGTGAGACACAGGATCATCATATCCACTGCTGAAGGGTATAAAAGATGCATACAAAATTGAAGAAGAGCCCAGCCCAGAGATGCAGTGGAGTGGTGGTGTTATCCTACATGCTTCCTGCTGAGCTTGGCTGATCCTGAGCAGATTGATGCATACAGTCCTGTGCATGTGAGTATGCTGATGGGACAGTGGGAATGGGTAGGACCAATTTACTGGGATCTATATTTTTAATAAAAAACCACCTCCCCTACCTCTAAGGTCTTGCAATGGGTTTTGTTCCACTAATTTCCCACAGTAATGAGACTCAATGTTCTAGTTCTGCTAATAGTTCATGTAGGAGGTGATATATGTCCATATTGTGACATTTTATATAAACCCCAGCTGCCTTTAAAAAATACCTAGATAATTAGATTGCAAAGTTGCTGTGTTAAAGGAGTATTCCCACTAAAGTGAGGCACTCAGCTGCTGTGAATGGAAGTGGTCTGTTTAATCTTCATGCTGCCCTCTTGTAGGAAAGCTGCTGCCATCCAAAAGTTTCCCATTTTCTAGATGCTCAGCTTGAGAGATGCATTGAATGCTGCCAATTGTAGGTGACACCGCTGCACTGAAGCATATATAAAGTGCCACAAAAAAAAAAAAAAGCACCATAAAGAAAATCAGGCCACCCAAGTTACCTCTCAAGCAGGCTTTCTGCATGAGAGGCTCTGGCTGACCTGGGTGCTGCAGCTGTAAATGAAGGCAGCTCTCTGCTCCCACAGAAGTAAAAAAAACTTGTGCTCTGACCACTGTCCAGGTGCCTTTCCTCCCTTCCTGTCTGTCTCTGCTCCTGACCATGTGAGCTCTGCAAAACAGCCACTGGTATCCAGTGAGGGCTTAGAGACAACTCCACTGCTGTCAATGCAAGGGGCTGGCTTTTGCTTTTCTCATGGAATCGTGGGGAGAGAAACAATTAAATGCTTGTGAGGCATTCCCGGGTAATAGCGATGAGGTATCCAGGAGAATAATATGTCTGAGCTCTTAAAATCAATGAGGATAGAGAAGTGACACTGAGCAAACAGAGTGCTGGATGAATGCTCTTGGTTTTGTCATTCCTTCAGTGGTGGAGGAGGACATGGGAGAGTCCTGTGAGCAACAGTAATGCCATGGGGTTGAATAAAACAACCTTTATGCAGCTAAGAAGTTTATAAATTGAAGATATCCAGCCATATAGATGTCTTTGCTCACTGCTGCTCAGCCCTGCTGTTTTCCTCACCTCTCCACAGCCATCCTGTGTGAAGGGATGGGTTGTGCAGGGGAGTTTCTCTGCTTCCTTTAAAAAATTCCTGCTGCTGTGCTTCTGAGCTGAGGCTGTGGATGCTCTTTGCCAGACACTGGACACTGCTGCAGGCAGACTCTTGGGCTGCCTTTGAAGAAGGCAGACTCACCACTCCTTAACCAGTAAGTGAGAACATCTGGGGATAATATTTTTTATTACTTCTTAGAACTTCAGTTTAGAGAAAGAAGTGCATTGTCTTTTACCCTCTTTCTCTCACAAGAGTTGGCAGGTCTTGGTTTGACTCACTTAAATGTTTGCAATGATGTCCTTTATCTAGAGTTTAATTAAAAGATTGGAGGTCAGTCTGTAGGCATGTCTGAAGTCACTTTAGTTCTGGTTACAATACATTATATACTTTTCTTTACTTAAAGTAATTGTTATATATTGACTAGTTGTTATGTATTAAGATGCTCCCCTGAGCATCTTAATACATAACAACCAATCAANGTCAATGATTTTTAGCATGGCAGCTTAAAGTCTGGTTGAAAATATGAGGATAGTGAGTTCCTGACTCTTCTTCCTCCCTCAAACGTAGGGATATTTCCCTGCTGCCAAGGGGTGGAACTGTTCTGCTCTCCAACAATAAAAAGCAGATGATTTTCCTTCTTAAAATACCCAAAGGGGATTGCTAACACGGATCCTCTTCACTGTGTGCCCATCCTGATGTGCACAGCCAAATCCCATCCCTTCTAGCAGCAAAGGAAAGGCAAATCCCTGGCATTGAGGGCACCCAGATTAACCCACTACAGGATTAGGATGCTTGAGCTGTTGTTAGAAGAAGATTAGCATATTTGGTTGCCAACACTTGCTGAGCTTGGCCTGAAAATTATTCCCAAAGAGGTCACTGACTCCTGAGTGCCAGTTTGCCCAGCACATTGGGAAAGCCTGGAGTTAAAGCAAGTGGCTGTAAGGATTAAACTGCAGCACTGAGTGTGCAGAATATCTTTAGGATTTAAACCTGTCATTGCTGCTGGTGGGGACAGAAGGCTCTGGCAGACTGATCATAATATCTGAGCTCCTGCCTTGCTGGGGAGGTGTTTCTGGGGCTTTGCTTTCTGGAGTTTCCTGCTGATGGCAGTGTGTGCCATTAGGTGGGTGAGCTGCCCACAGATGAACTTGTCTCAGCTCCTGCACAGTGCAAAATGAGTTTATTTTGAGGACAGGGCCTCCACAGGGGCACTTCTAGGTAGAAAGCAATTGGCTTCCACTTTCTGTTCTGGGACTCAAACTGTCTGTATTCATAATGTTTTATTTCAGCTACTAGCAGGAAGATTCATGTTGAGGGTTTTTTAAAAATACAGGATCTTCCTCTTGCCAGCAGGGTGTTGATACCAGCACAAAGTCTGCTCATGCTAGCTCATCACCTTGTAAATGGATTTCCAGTGCATGGGGGAGTGACAGTGGAGCTGTGGCCCCAGTGCAACCAGTGCTGCTCTGGTGTCTGAGGTGCCCTGCACGTCTTGGTGCTGCAGAGACTGTACATGGGGAGGGATAGGCATGGCAGATCTCTCCTTCTTGAAAATCAGCTTTTTTTCCTATTTATTTTCTTCTTCTGTTAAAACAAATGAGGGTTCTAAAGATAGACCCTTTAAAGATTTTTGGTAATACAGGAGGAGCCTGTATTTTCCTCTGTTTATCAGTGGAAAAGTGCCCTGATGGTAAAATAACTGTTAGTTGAAAACTGTTTTTCTCTATCATGAGCCAGATGAATACAAACCTACACTGGATTCAAAGCAACTTGTCTTGAAAAGTACCAACCACTGTCTGTGTCATGAAATTGGTTCCAGTGATTTAATTCAGCAGCATATCTAGATTTCAAGATACATCCTCTTGTAAATATGGATTTTATCATGCTTCTCTTTGTGCATACAAACATTAGCAGCCATTTCGTGTCTGAAATTAATATAACTGCATTTGCCACTCCTGTGACAATATAGTTTTATTTCCTTAACAGGCCAGCAAATATATTCAAACCCATGTTGAAGAAATAAGCATAAAAGTTCTCTCAGAGAAGATACACTATAGAAAGGCAGGGCCTTTCCATCAAAGCTTCCTTTGAGTTTAACTCTGGTATCTTAAAGCTATGGCTGTCCTGAGCATTCCCACTTTTGGGAATGCTGTGCAGCTTAGTGAAGCAAGAGATGTTCAATTTTAATAACTTTATAAGCACTAAGTAGATTACTCCGTATTTTACAAACGTACCTGAGGGGATTTTTGTAGAACTGCATGATAAAATAATTTTGAATATTTTATCCAAGGCCTCTGTTGTGATTTATTCTGAAAAAAACCCAAAACCTTCTGAAACCCAGAATGTGGGCTTTGCGTTTCTGCCTGGATTACAGAGTGTGGCCAGAGGACAAGGCCACCACTGTGGTGGCATTGCTTCATTGTCTCACTGCAACAAGAGATGCATTATGGAATAACCAGAAGCACATGGGACAGCAAGGTGTGTGTATGGGGGGGAGGTGGGTGTATTTTGGTTCTTCCACTTGTCCAGTGTTTCCTGCATGCAGAACTTTCCCTAGATTTAGGTCAGCATGGACCTGGCTGACCGGCTGTGCCTGATAGGCACATGTTTGATAAATTATGAAGAACTTCAGGCCACCCATTTGTTGGATGAAAATGTAATGTATGACATCATGCTGAGGTTATTTGGACTACCTGATGAGTAAAGACATATATATGCCTGTACACACTAGATGTCTATAAGGGGGCCATAAATAAGACATGGTCCAGTGTGGGAAAAGGTGCATTGTAGATTTTAATCTACTAGGAGGAGAGGCCATGCAGTGTTTGCAAAGGTTCTGCTTGTATTTCAGCCCGTGCTTGCTGCAACAAGTGCTTACAAACTTGTGCCTTGAAGGCAGTTTCTAGGACATGGGCAGAGTCACTGTGTACGTAACTGGGGGATTCACAAAGTGAAAAAAGGAGAGAAAAATGCCAATTCCATCATGCTGTGTGCTCAGAGCTCTACCTTCTTCAAGGAACTTGCTATGCACAAGCAGCTTTTGTTTTTGAGCCATGTGTAGAGCACAACATGTTATCTGGCTAATAAGAAATAATCACACTTCAACCACGGTTTCCACATCAGAATACCTCCAAAGGGTGGACCTCAGAATGCCTCCAAAGGGTGGACCTCACGCCTACACTGATAAATAGGCAGCAACAGTGCTGGCTGGGTGCCCTGCACTTCCCACAGCTGGCAAATCCATGTTCATGTGGGCTTTCCACCCCTATCTCAATGGAAGCTCCTGCTGGGTCAATTCCCAGTCCCACGATGTTGTTTCCAATGGGTGAAGACAGGTGCTAGTTAATTCACTGCCTTTATATTGACATGGGGCAGTTCCCAGCCAGACTGTCTGCTTGGTAAGCACTGTGGCTGCACAAGGTAAATAACATTTTGATGCTGAAGGATATTTTAAATTGGTTATAAAATTTAAATTTGAGAGGAAACAAGCAGAAATGTAAAATGGAAGGAGGGGATGTGGTGAGACTGTAGCAGACAGAGACTGATCAGCTTGCATGGCTTGCACTGCTTCTGTGGGTGGGTTTGCATTGAGGGGAAGGAGCCTTTTCTATAGCAAAGAACAAAAATTTACTCGTGACCCAATCTCCATCTGGGGCTGTAGGAAGATCTGAAGATGCTCACAGGATCCAGACTGTGGATCTATGTTGTTTACGGTTGGACTGGGTCTTAGGGATTCTTTTCCAACCTAAACTTTTCTGTGGTTCCGTGTGTTACATCTGTGTGTTCGTCTCTGGAAGTGTTCAAGGCTGGGCTGGAAGGGGCTTTGAGTGACCTGGTCTGGTGGAAAGTGTCCCTGCTCATGGCAGGGGGGTTGTTGGAGCCACATGGTCTTTCAGGTCCCTTCCAATTCAAACTATTTTTATCTCCATCTTCCCCAAGCCCCAAATCCACTCTGTTTGTCCAGCCAGCATCTCCCACTCAGGAGCAGTAAGATTTTGAGATGCAATATTTTGCATTCAGTGCTCAGTTTCCCTCCTCCTGGCAGGGATGGGGAAGGACAAAGCAGGCAAGAGCCCAGAGCATGCACTCATTAGCTTCTGGCTGCCAACAAGTTGGGAACATGCAATGTTATACGAAATGTCTGGCTGTTATAAAAGGCTTTGGTTAAGTAATCCCATTTCTCTTGCATAAGTGCTTGTTTTTGGGAGGCTTTAGCCAACTGGAGGCTGCAGCAGCACACAGACAGAAAGCATGTCTAGCTTCTGTGAGTTTTTATTTTTCTTTTAATAGTAAGTGATTATTAATCTGCTGAGAGTTGTATGAAATCTCTTTAGATAAGGTTAGGAGGCGGAGACTCCCCAGCGCTGCTTGTAGCTGAACCACAGCTGTAAAACAGTGCCATAAAACCTGTGTGGATTCCTGTGAGTAATATTTCTGCTTCTTCTAATGGGTGTTTGTGACTGGAGACTGCAGGCAGGAAATGTTGCAGACATTTATTGCAGGCAGTAAGTTAAGAGGGAGGCAGGAGGTGAGAGACACTAGTGAAACTATTGACCTGTTTAATAAGGCTTTCCTCCTAGGCTTCCATAAGCAAACATGGGTTTTCTCTGAAGCTGTGCAATCAAGGTTCTTCCAAATATGCTAATGAAAAAGAAATGTGGTGCTGGAGTCAACTACAGGACCATGGGAGGTCAGAGTTTTGGCCTGACAGGGAGATCACAGGACCATCTAGTCCTGTCTACTGGTTTGGAGCAGGCAAATGTCCTATTCTTATATTCTTTTCTTGATCATTGACAAGTGTACAGTGACATTTTTCTCCTACATTTTCATGGCTTTCAGAAATCTGCATGTCAGTTATTTCCTGAGCCAGAAATTATATCTCTAACTGTACAATACAATAGTACAATAGTGGATTTTTCTTTTCAGAATTTGCTAATCCAGTGTATCTGTTGAAGACAGCATGTTATTCTGCGATTTGACTGACATAAATCTAGTTGGGATTTCATACCTTGCATTCTTCCACATAGGATTTTAATTTTTATTTTTTTAAAGGGTGTTTTTTCTGTTAAGATAGAACTGAAAAGGGAAAAACATGTACAGATTCACAGAAAACAGAATTTCCCTTCCCACTTCCTTGTGACGTGTCTGGACGCAGCGTTTTCTGTGAACAAAGCCTGGAACTATAAAACAATCCACTGAAGTGGGACTAGAATTTATTGTTCAAGACTGAGTAATGTGAAACAACTCCATTGTTACTCCTGCCAGCCCAGGAAAGCATTGAAGTTCCACTGTGGAGAGAAAGCAGCTCAAGTGCTGAGCTGTGAGGAGAAATAAAGCTGTTGCCTCTAGCTGGGTGCATGTGTGCTTACTCTTGGAGATGGCACTGACCTTTTCTGGGATAGAATAAATGCTGGACTAATGGAAATCACTTGGGAAAGCTCAAGTCATTACTTACTAACCTTGAAAAATTGTAGAATGTGGATTTTATAGTCTATAAAGTTCTTGAGGCATGCTAAAGCATTTAAAGCTTATTTGCAGCCAGTAGATGAGGAGGTAATACCACCATGAAAGGAAGTTAATTTGTTGGAGTTATGGGATTAGAGAGGTAAATGTGAGAAGTTATGTTGAGCTAAAAGGCACCTGGCTGCAAAGCAAAGACTTCAACATTTTCATATTTGCTTCCTAGAGTGGGCAAAATTGATAAGCCTGTTTGCTTCGGTAAAACTGCAACAGTGATGCCAGATAATCTAATTCTGAGGGGTAATTATTTAGGCCTTTGTGAAAAGCTGAGGCAAGCCTAAGTTATGGCTCTTGCAATGGAGGGTGGCAGAGCAGGCAGCTCTCCCAAAGCTTCCCATTTCCATTCTGCAACCTCACGAGATCTCATCAAAGGGAGATGCTCCTACCTCATGCAAAGGCCTTTTCAGTTCTAATGAAAACTCCACAAGTAGAAGTTGGCAGTTAAAATTTGTGAATTTACAACATTATTTCTAAAACAGTCTCTGGGATGTGGAAGAAATCCGGGCTTCCTTTGGGATAAGCCAACAATATCTCTAATGTGTTTCAGAGTAAGATGGATGCTCTACATAAGTTGAAGATTTTGGTGATGCTTCTGTCTCTGGCTACTTTCACAGTCATGGTGATAATGAATGCTGGAAATGCCACTGGGACTTTCAAAGGTAATGCAAGCAAATTTTCTTTGTTCAGGGGTGGGTTTCATGCTTTAGATCATGCAGTGATACAAGGTGCTTTAGATGGGACAGATATGTTTGCTACCTCATCATCTCTCCAAATGTGAAAGGTGGAAGTAGCTGGTGCATCCTCCAGGTGTTACAGCCAAATGAACCCTATCCAGTCCCTTGAAATCCAAGTGAATGTCCCCACTGAACCTGGATCTAGTGGTGGTTGAAAGGCAGTCTTTGCATGCCCTTGTATCCCTGCTGGAAGATGCCCAGGCTGCTGCTGTGGGTTTGTTTTTTTGACAGTGGTGCTGCATTTGAACGCTGCCTGGCTGAATCTGCCAGGGGCTGCCATCATGCTGTCCCCTGGGTTACAGCTGGTTTTTTCTGGCTCTGTGTAAGAGGGAAGGTGTGTGGTGTTCCCTGTAAGGGACAGTGACCCCATAATGGATGTCTAAACCAACTGCAGCTCGTGGCTGATTTGCACCAAGGGCGTGCTCTCATCATCCTTGAACCCATTGAGGCAGGGAGGAAGACTGAAGGCTGAGGAAAATCAGCAGTGTTTCCCCATCCTCTGGATGTAATAACACTTTTCCCTGCAATAACATTCCACAGGTCTGTTCAGGACGACCCCTGGAAACATCTCAGCCAAGTACAGCACTGGTTTCACACCAGCTGGCTGGACTTTCCTCATCTGGAATGTCATCTACACCTGGCAGCTTGCCTGGCTTCTCTATGCCTTGTCAGGGATCTGTCGAAGGTATTTTCCCTATTTGTTCCTCACAGTAGAAATGAGAAGGGACAGTGACTATTCCCTTGTGGAGCAGCTCAGTCTCTCACCTTCCTTTCAGGGTTTTCTAGCAAGAGCAAACCCATTGCCATCTATCTTGACTTGACATGTTGGAGCTCTGTGGCTGGAGCATCTCTTATGTCCAGCATCCAAAACTGGGAAGCAGTTTGGAGGTGCACATGAACCCCTCTAAAGTGTGGACAGGTACCAAAGTGTGTAAACTC
Source organism: Leptocoma aspasia (assembly GCA_013399835.1). NCBI lineage: Eukaryota > Metazoa > Chordata > Aves > Passeriformes > Nectariniidae > Leptocoma > Leptocoma aspasia. The sequence goes on from VXAX01007704.1 coordinate 867,632, forward strand.
CTCTATCAGGCCTCATTTCCAGAGATTCAGGGAATCTGACAGATTTACCCAGTACCTGCACTTACCCACAGCTAGAGAATCCACAGGGACAAAATTAATGGATTACAGAGCTAAATGCTTGGAGTTTACTTTCTGTTAGAGAGAAAGCACTGGGGAGTCTCTTGGTTTGTTGAACTGGACTGGAAACTTTTCCTGGGGCTATGAGATCATTAACTGCCTGACAAGGAAAGCCATAGGTATTTCTGCATTGTATCAGAGAAGGACACAGAGGAGAAATAGTCTGATTTAAGCCAAAATGTTTAATTCCAATGTAAAGTCCCTCCTAATATAAGGAAAATGAGGCCACAAAGGTTTGTTTGGTCAATGCAGGCATTGTTTTCCTTTCTCCATTTTTCCTGGCAGGAATGAACTTGGATATGTCTTCATAAAGCCAGACTTGCTGCCAATACCTTTTTATGTGGCCTGGTGTCTGAATAATGGCCTCAATGTTGGATGGCTCTTTCTGTGGGACCAAGAGTAAGTTGTCTTGTGTTATAAATACTTTCTAACGCTCTTGATGGGATTGGCCCATTTTTTCTCTGTTTTTTTTCCCTCTGTGTGTGAACACTTAATCACACCTGTAAAACTCCATGCCAGGCTTTGACAAAATGTAGCCTTCATTTGGAGGCTACTCCATAAAGTTTGGAGGGGTTTGCATTATGTTGTCATCTTGCCCATGAAACAGATTGGTCATTGAAGTCTAAGATCTCCTCAAAGCTGCTGTTCTACATTTTTACCTGCACAGGTAAGACAGGAGCCATGCCTCTCTTCATTAATGCAGTTAAGCTCCTTGCCTTGGATTGTTTCCATAATGATGGTCACATTAAGGGCTTACAGAGCACCACTCTCAAGAGGTGAAGAAATCACTTGCATTCAGGAAAACAACTTCATGATTAACAGAGTAAAACAGCAACAGCAATATGTTAAAATGAGGCCTTTGTGTAGTGATTACCTTTATTAAAGGCTGATTGACTTAGAGCCAGTAAAAGCCAAACACTAAAGCTACAAATTAGGCCATTGTGACAGCACTGAGAAAAATGTGATGTCTATTGTGTGTGTCCATGTTCTTTGTCCTAGATACCTCCTTCCAGCCCTGGTGTTCCTGGCAGTCCTGTCTCTTACCACGTGTGCCTCCCTGGTTGTTTCCCACCGAGCCTTGAGCACCCATTCCTGGTGGTTTGTCAAGGGTCACAAAGCTGAGCTCTGGCTCATCCGCATTCTGGTAGGTGGCTTTTGAGAAGCTGTGCTCTGGGTAAATAAATGGTAAATAAAAACAACCTCTCTGCAGTGCTGGAGGTATCAGAGTGCATGATCAAGTGGCAGAACACAGCTAAGGAAAGATTTCTGCCCTGCACAGAAAAGTTCCTAGCAATCCTTCTGGAAGGGCATCTCCATCTCTTGGCACAAACTGGGAGTGGGCTCTGTTCTTGGCACTTCCTGAAACACCAGGATGACACAGGGCTGGGCTGGATCTCTAGAGCCCTTCAGGACTCCAATACTTCACCTTTTCTCTGTGTTGAGGGATTTTTCCTGCAGGTAGGTCCAGAAGTCTGGCTTAACTGCACTGGAGCCTACGGGTCACCAAAGGCAAAGAGAGATTGTTGGATTTTGTCCTTTTCTGACCCAGAGATGGGGCAACTGAGAGGCATTTTAAACACTTTTATTCCATTTTCAGTCTCATGTGAAGGGTGGGACAATACAGATGTTACAATTTATGCCATCACAATCAGAAGCCAACTATTTCCTAATTACAAAGCACTGTAAGTGTTTCTTGGCCTATCAGCTTTTGTCACACCATGCTATAAGTGCCTTAAAGCCAAGCATCTAAAATTAACCCTTGTGGGTTCTATTACAATGCATCTTTCATAGTTCTATTTCTCCAAAGTATCCAGTCTGATTTGCAAGGCCATCCTTTGAAACTCGTTCCTAGCTCCATTTCTCTCTCAACAATATCTGTGCTATTCCATGGCATTTCTAAGTCAGCATTTCTTATCTCAAAGTTTGCATACAGATATATACTGTGTGAGCCTCCTGTCAGGCTTTGAGAGTTCCCCACAAATCCATTAGCTGTGTGTCACCCTTGTCCCCTGGCTGTGCTGTGGCAGGTCCAGAACGGGCTGGCACTGTACCTGGCCTGGACCAGCATCGCCACGCTGCTCAACTTCGCCGTGGTGCTCATCCACAAGTGGGACGTGTCCCAGGAGAAAGCAACCACTGCTTCCCTCAGCATCCTGGCTCTCAGCCTGCTGACCTGGTAAGCAACCCCAAGGCTGCCTCAGGAACCCCTTCCACCTCTCACCAGTGTGGCCATCCATTCCAATTCACTCATCTCTTGTCCCTCTCCCAACACCGAGTACAAATGCCTCTGTTAGAATTCATGGCAGCTGAAGTGGGAGTTTGGGCAGAGCTTTTATCCCCTGACCTCAGCAATGCCAATAAGTATTGTGGGCCAGGAACATGTTTTTGTGACTTGCATGAGCCCAACCTGCCTTAGGTTTACAGGTGAGGGTATGATACTGTCCCAAACCAGGACAGTAACATATGAAACATATGGACAGAAACATATGAAACATATGAACATATGAAACACATGGACAGAAACATATGAAACATATGAACATATCAAACATGTGGACAGAAACCATATGAAACATGGCTCTATTTTTCCCTAAAGTTACCTTAAATAAGTTATTTATGAATTTTTTGAATATTAGTAAATGAAAAATTTTGCACTCTTGTCCCAGCTGGCCCACAAAATCCTCCATTCTCTATCTAATTCCTTTCTTAGGAAATGGAAAAAAAATAATACAGAGAAAATTCTTACTTTGGTCACTCTTTTTCTTCACAGGTTTTATCTAGAAAACTACTTTCTTGACAAGTATGTCCGCTATAACCTCACAGTCTACCCAGTGGTCATAGCAGCTCTGACTGGCAGTGCATGCAGGAACAGCTCATTTTCATCCCCACAGACCAACGACGTTTTTATAGGTGAATCTTTCCAACTCCTGGAAAAGAAGGCCTGTAAACACATCACATCCTTCCTCTGTATTGAGGGCAGGGAGACTTGCCACTTGAAAAGCATTGTTTGTTAAAAGCAGAACTAGGGAGGTGTTTGAAGGTCTTAATTTTGCTAAAGAAAGAGCAGAGCAGAAATCATTGCCCACGAGCCTCAGGGCTGAACCCAAACCTTGTGTTGTCTCAGGTTCACCTCCCAGTGAAAAATATGTTTGTCCCACAATCCTCCATCACCCACTTGGCTCCTCCAGCACCTCCACCTGAGGTAGGGCAGGAAAGGACAAGCAGGGCTGGGATGGAGGCTGTGGGCTTCCATTTTCCCTGTGTTTTTGGGCATATTTGAGCTTCTGACCCACAGAGGGGTTCACAGTGCAAACCCCATGCTCCTCTCCTATGCAGAGCTCAGGCTAGCCTTAACAAGTTTTTCTGGGATTGTCTGGTTGCTGCCAGCCACTGTAGCAGAGTTGAGTGTAGTCATCCATGGTAAAAGGGCTTAAGCTGTCCAAATTCTGTACAATCACAGTCTGGCAGAAGCTGTACCATTATGAGCAGTTTTATGCTGGCATGAAAGGGACTGAGCTGTGTGAACTCTGAATCCAGCTGAAACAGTTTGAGATGCCTATTCCCACCACGGGGTCAGCAGAAGGGAGCATGTTCCCACCCTTCAGCCTTCCCACTGCCACATACCAGTGGATAAAGCTAAATTCTGGCCTGGCATCACCACTGGAGCTGCTCCAGTACAGTTCCCTTTGCTGGAAGTGCAGCTGGAGCCTGGCCATGTCTGAAAACACCCAGCAGGACTTGGCAAAGCTTGTCTGCCACAGCCATGGGGGCACTGGAGGCTCGTCTCCTGCTGGTTGTGGCCACCAGGAATGTGGAGGTGTGCGTGGTCTCTGGCAGGCAGCTCTGCTCCTGCAGTAGGTGCATTTCTTACCAGCAAAACTTCATTCTTAGTGGTTCAGCTTGTTTGGCTAGTAAGACGAGAATGTGTTTTTCCCAAACTAGCACATGTTTCTTTTTATAGTTCAACTATTCTTGGAGTATTTTGTTAATGTATTTTTCATGTATGTTTCACTGTTTAGCAGTAAAACTCTGAGAGATACAACTCTGGGGGTAATAGATCCTGTACAGGCAATTGTGGGTTTTTTCTCTTTTTTTCCCCTGTTCTGGGAGCTAAAGTATGACAAGGGGCACTGTCTTTTTTTATGCTCTAACATGTTTCTGTGGTTTTTCCCCAGTGGCTCTGCTGGCACTGACGTGTTTGATCTTTGCTGTTCGGCTGGGACTGGTGGCATGGAGGCACTGGAAGAGACCACTGGAAGCATCAGAACCCCCAGGTGCATCAGGCACAGTGGTCTGAGACCTCTGGCACATTGTGGCTGGTACCCGAAAGGGAGAAAAAAAGAATTGGGCATGTGCTGGTCCTTCCTTCCTGTAGCAATTTCCTTGTGCTTTTCTCTCTTATTCTCCATTCCAAACGCAGATGTCTTGTGTCTGCAAATGTGTCTTGCTCACACATTCTCTCAGATCATCTGCTCACATCCCTGTGTTGAATTCCTTTGGTTTTACCCTGGAAAAGTTCAGGAAAAAGTCCTGAGCAGCCCTGTGATGCCTGGGCTGTGGCTCTCTTCTCCTGCCAGTGCAAGGAGGGCTGCCAACAGGCACCCAGCAGGCTTGCACACACAGTTGTTCTTGTTCTTCCCTTGGTAGCTCACTTTGAAGTGCAGATCCAAGTGAAGTGTCCCTGGGGTTCCAGGGGAGCAGTGGGAGCTCTGTCATTCCCTTGGCCATCAGTGCTGAGCATCCTCAAGCCCTGGTGCTGTCAGCAGATCTCCTGCAGGCAGCCCCTGCTCCTTTTCCTGCTTCCCTTCAGCCTGGCAGGAGCAGATACTACAATTTGATATCTGCCTTTGCAGTGTCAGCTCTGATGTTTGGTATTCAAGGGGGGCAGGGGGGAGTGAGTGAAGATTTCTGACACAAATATGCTGCCTTTGCCTGAGCTGTGCACAGCCTGGGCTGGCTGGATGTCTCTCACCTGGGGGAGGGTTTGTGGATACTCTGGAAGGAGGTTGGATGTACAGATGAGCTGGTACCTGATCTGGGGTGAAGCCTGATGCTTCAAAGGAAGCCTGTTTAAAAAAAAAAAAAAAAGAGAAAAATTGAACCGGTGGAGCGAGTTCATCCTGGATCGGTGCTTTCTCATGTGGCTTCACCACTTCTGAGTTGGGGTTAGGAAGCCTAAAACTGGATTGACTGAACTTTTAGACCACTGTCTCTCCTTCCTGTGCCTAATCAAGAGCTGGTGGTGCCTCACAGGTGTCTGGAAAGTCTTTGCACCAGGAAGGTGCTTTCAGATGTTGAGCATCTTGTAGTACTATTAAGAAAGCTAAATTCTAAAATAACATGTGCTGTTTTTACATTTAGCAAAAACCAAAAGCAGTGTAATGCAATTCCTCTCATCATTCTGGTGTGTGTTTTTTGTTTTTTTTTTTTTTTAATTTTCAAATAAATCAGCTAATTCTACCACTCTGCCACAAACTCTGTAAATCATCTAAAGCAACTGTCCTGGCTCCCACCTCACTCATGCCCAGGGTTCCAGATGCTGGGATCTCATGGATGTAGCTGCTTCCACTGATGATCAGCCTTAGAGGTGAAGAGTTGGAGGATGTAGATTGCAAGGTATGATTTAAACTCCTTTGTCCAGCACACTGCTCATTAAGTTTCTATTTTATAAGCTCTGCCTCCCAAGAGCCCAGCTAATAAATTCCCAGCAGCCTCTCCATAAGCTGCCTTCTTTAATACAGGGGTATTAAATCCACTGGCATGGGGATTAAGGGGTCCAGGCAAGGTGAGAAGCTGCTATGGGGTTGTGCAGCATGGGAAGGTTTTGCATCCTCCCCAGCAAGAACACTGCAAACAGCTCCTGGACTGGGGCAGCTGCTCTGCTTTTCCACAGGGCATTAAAAAATGCCTTCAGGAGGTTTCTTGGTGTCTGTGCCTCGTGTCTGTGCTGGCCAAATGACCAGAAACTACATCAAATAATGCAATTAATTATCTGGGGAGAGTTGTCAGGGCTTTTGCAAAGGGCAGTCCTGTCTCACAAACCTCTGAAGGGCTCAAAAAGCACAGGCAAGGGTGAACTGTCTCATATTGCCACAGAGGCACAAAAGCTGCCACGAAAATCAAAGTTTTTTTTTGTTGGAGATTAAAGCTGGGAAGCAGAGGGGGTGTTTCTCCAGGAAAGGGAGGTTGATGGTGCCATGTGTCATGGGCTGGATAAGGTGGTCACTAAAAATTAAGGGGTTGCTCCACGATGGACAGTGTTATTTAGGATGGTGAAGGAGAAGGTAGACTGGGGAATTGCAAAGAGCTGTTATGGAACTGAGAGGGGACAGAAGTCATTGCAGGGGTGTACCAAATGGTGCTGTGCTACACCTTGCAAGTGACATGCTCTTACGTGGCCCCTGCCACTTGGGCACAGAGTTTGGGGTGTTGGCAGCCATTCCCACCCAGACATGTCCACATCTGGCAGCAGGAGAGGTAAACCATTGTCTTGGTTTGAAAAGCCAGGTGTCTGCTAAGGAAGGCAGGAGCTTCCCTTGAAATGGAGAATGTAAACCCCCTCCCTCCAAATTATTACAATTTTGAAATTAAGGGGCTCTCAGGCAAAGATATGGGAGCAGGAATAACAGTTCTTTACTAGGAAATTAAAAAAAAAACAAATACAATGCTACAAACAAACAGAAAAAAANGACAACCATACATCAGGAATGGTAGGAAAGGAATAAAACTTACAACACCCTCCTGCCCCTCTAGAGCTACTGTGCACCCACATCTTCAGGGCTTTGTGCAGCTCTGGTCCTTGCACTCCCAGGGGAGAGACTCAAAGGCCCTTTTCTGGTGCTGCAGCAGCACCCATTTAATCTTTGCAGACCTCCCTGTGAGAAAGCCCCTGATGGCTGCCCTGCAATGATAATGCTGAGCAGCCCCAACCCTCATTTGGCCACCCACAAATAATTTCCTGGTCCCCAGAACCCTCTCCAAGCCCTATTTTCCCATACTTGGGGCAGACAGAGGTTCCCCACAGCTGTCCCAGCGCACAAAACTCCAACCAGCTTTGGGAAAAATGGCTTTTCTTGCATCTGCAGCAGGAACAGGAGCCTAAAAATAAACCCCCTGCCCCTTTCTCTTTCAGTGGGCAGGGGGGAAAGCAGATGAAAAATAAGTGTGACCCTTCCTCTTCCACACTTGGGGATAAAGATAGCTTCAAGACTATTTTTAAAGGCTTTTTTTTTCCTGAAATGCCTTGTTTTGACTTGTCTTTCCAAAACCACCAGTACATGGTTTTGCCCACAAAAGATTTTTCCTTTGGCAGAGCTGCATTTCAGAAAGCTGGAAGCCTGCCAACCTTTTAGCAAAAAAATAATCAGTCCAGCCTTTGTTTCCATGAGGGATTATGGGATTTGGGTGAATTTTACAGGATTTAAAATTTCTTGGAAAGCTGGTGGCCTTAAGAGCGCGAGGCCTGAAAAATTAGTTTAGTTTGTGAAAAGCTGGTTCTGAAAAGGTTCATGTGCCTTGTAGCCCAGCCTGGGATGTGACCAAATCCCCTAGACCCACGGGGCTGGAAGATGGATGGGGCTGGCAAAGGACACAAAGGTACACTCTGCTTTCTGATACAAAATCTGGGTTTACACTTCTCATCCTCTCCAGAGATTCCCTCTGTGGCTAAATGGGGAATTAGGGAAAAGCAGGGTGATCTATAAAACACCACTGGGTAGCCTGGAAATGCATGGGGATGCTCCTTCCCCAGTGGGGCCAGCTCCTTCTCAGGCAGCCTCCATCTGAGAATGACCCATCAGTTTCTCACAATTTTTCCATAGGGATGTATTGGCTGGGCTGGATATTTCTGAGGCTGCTAGACTGTTAGTTTCAGTAAAAGTTTCTGTGAAAATCTGATTCAAAAGAATGTTGTATGGGAGAAGTTGTGAACCCCAGAACACTGCACCCCTGGTGATGCTCCTGGTGACAGAGCTCAGGCAGAGTCCAGGCAGGAGCCTTGCCTGCTGGGCTCCCAAAAAACACAGCACCCAGGCAGAGGAGACGTTGTGTTCCAGCCTAATTTGTTCTTGGCTTAATGATACTCTCAGGACTAATTGCTTTATATTAAAACATCTGTGAAATGGAGGAATAAATAAATAAAGCTGAGCCTGCTGGAGAGGAGAGGTGTTACTTCATGGTGCAAAGCACCAGAACAGAAAGCAGCATTGCATTTTCATCTGCAGCTCAGAGCCACTTTGCACACCCATCCCCTGGCTGCATCCAGGGGCAAGGGGCACAGTGGGGTACAAGGACTGCTGCTGAGTGTAGTGGTTTGGGCTTGTTAATTTGAAATTTTGTTAATTTTGAGGTTTTTTTTTAGCTAATGTATTAATGAGTGTGGTGAGTTTAGTGTTGGTCAATAACGTACTTATTTTTTGTTGTGAGGTAGGGTTAGGAGAAAGGTAAAGTAGGTCTAAAACTTTAAAAGGGTATAAAGAAAAATATATTCATTATCTCAATTAATTAGAATTAAAATTTAATTGATTAAAATTAGTTAATTTATTAACAGTAACTAAAAGAAAGAGTGACAAGAATTAGAACAAAATCTTTAGAATATTTCTTTTCTTTCTATAACTTTTTTTTTCGTACTGACAATGCAATGGCTGGCTGCACCTCCATTTCCTTATCTGAGATGCAGAGATGAACAGGACAAACCTCTCTGTGGAGGGCTGTGAAGAACTCCAGATAAAAGCATGGAATACATACAAGGATGATTAAAGACAGCAGCACCCTTTGCTATGCACACAGTCTAAACACGCTGGGCCATCCTGGGCTCTTTGAAAACTGTTAAGATGTTTTCCAGCTAAATATTTATTTTATCTGCCGGGACAGCCCCGTGTCGGGAGAGCAGCTCACTCCCTCTGTCAAAGACTTCTGGGTTGGGGCAGGACTCATGCATGGGCTGAACATGTGGGAAAAAAATGCTGGAGCAGCCCCAGAGGCTGACCCTGGTCCCAGCAGAGCAGGGACACTGCTCAGAGCATGCATTGGCTGGGTGATAGCTCCATGGACCTTCCCTGCTGGAAAATTTGACTCAAAACCCTTGAATAGCCACACAAGGAGGCTGTGTTTTCTCCCTCCTCTTTGGGAAGCAAGGGTCTGAAGGCCAAGAAGCTGGTAAAATGTGATGATTAATCAGTCAAGAAGGGATGTTGTGACCAATTAGGGAGTCTGGAAGTGACAGTGACATTGGCTGGTAACTTGGGTTGTCTCAACACTGTTCTAGTTAAAACACGAGCTTAAAAAAATAGGCATTACTGAAAATGTAAGTGGTCCATGACATATTTTTATCCAACAGAGGAAAAAAAAAGTGTTTGGGCCTGTGGTTGCCATTGCTTGCCCTGGTGGCAATGCATATCTTGCTGCCTATTTTGCAGGGACAGAACAGAGGAATATTTTGCTGTGAAATGGTCTCAGGGCTGAGAGAGGAGCACAGGGATTGAGCAAAGACATCTGAGAGCTGTGTCAGACCAGTCTGGGAGCCAGAGTCTGGATTTCCTTGTCCTAATGCTTCACCTTGAGCCTGTTAAAAATGGCATGGACAAAACACCTGCATGCTCTTGTTGTTCTGGGCTGTGGTCTGGGCCAAAAATGCAGCCTCCTGGGAGACCCACTGTGTTTCCCTTTGTCTATGGGGTGCCTTTCCCCCTGCAAATATATTTCTGCCCAATCCTACTACCCTTGGCATGAGAAAGTTCCCTCCAGGTGTGGTAAAGTATTTGGTAGGAGAAGTCCCATCAGACAGAAGCTCATCACAGATGGACTTGGAGAAGAGACCAGAAATCTTGAGGAGACTCCCACTGCTGATAGCAGCAGCAAGGGCAGGGTCATGGCTTAGGGCTGCACGTGTCCCTCATCACTGCTGGAGCAGGTGGAGGTGTTCCATGAGGCATTTTTGTCTGATGGCTCCTTGATACCCAGGACAGGCCCTACACACCAGTCATGCCAGGCACATTCCTACCCTGATGCACCAAACCACTTTTTGGGTGCTCCTGACACCTCCTTGGGGAAGACACCACCCAATCTGCTTTGGAACACTGTTTTTATGTATCTCTCTACATTATCACTCCCTCAGGAACATCATCTCTCAGACCTGGAGCTCACCTGACCAAAGGATGATAGGAAATGATGGACATACTGTCCACACAACACTAGCCGGGGGAATGTATCCTACTCAAAGTAGTAGGAAGAAAAGCTGCTAGTGTGGTTTAATAGGATGGATGGAAAACCAGAAAAAACACTGTTGTGGTTCCTCAGACAAGAACATCTTGTTCAGCCAAATGCAAAGGTGTTCCTTGAGGACACTCCTGCAGAGACAAGGAGACGGGGTGATGGCAGTGATGTTGGTGCCTGGCTGGGAAAATGCAAAGGGAGCATTTGAGAATTATCACAGCATTACCACAAAACATATGCAGGCAGGGTAGGAATGAGGTCAGGACTTTCTGCAGCATCTGGTCCTTTTCCCTTTTCTTCCAGCACTGTTACCGTGTGGAGGAGGGGAATGTGGTGCTCCTGCCCATATTCCAGGCTGAGGGCAGGGAGGATCCCTGCTGCCCTTTGGGAAATTTGGTCACACAGGTGCTACCAGACTGAGGTGTCCCCATGCTGGAGCTGCTCCAGCCTACACTGGCAGTGGGGACACTGATGATCCTGCAGCAAATCCAAACCCTGCAGAGCCACCCGTGGCTGCTTGTGATTTCTTTGCTCTCTGCAGCACGGTTTTGAGTGCAGGATCAGTTGCACGTTGTCAGCTTGGGCAGGGAGAAGCTGAAACAAAGCGAAAAGCCATCCCAAAAATGCCCATGATACTGGGCTTTGTGCTGCTGAGCTCTCCTGGTGACCTCACTCAGGTGCTGTGTCCATGTCCCTGTGTGGGATGCTCACCACCCCATTTTCTGCCTAAAAACCTGTCCCTGGGGCTTCCCCCGGGGGCATAAACCAGGCAGAGATGTTGATGAGTTACAAATGTGAGCTTCTTAAGCAGTCAGGAATTGCAGCCCAGGCCCTGGGGTGTGTGCCCGAAGCATCACTCCACAAAGCCTGTGCTAATCCCCGGCCAAGTTTTAATCTGCACTCTGGGTACTGAGGGCAGCCTGCACGTAGGCATCCACTCAGGGGTGCAGAGAGCTTGCTGCAGTCAGCTGAGATGATTTCCACTGGCATGAGGGTGCAGTGAGATGGGTTTTTTTCAATATTAATGAACCCTTCTATGTTTCATTCTGTTAAATGGGAGGAAGTGAGCAGCACGAGGTGTCCTGGGGCTGGCTCACACCAGCCCTCATGCCACATGAAACCCAAGCTCGTGAGAGGTGAACTTTATTCCTACCAAAAAGCTCCAGTGTTGAGTTTAAAAATGCTTTGCTCCCACCCCCTCAGGGACTGCAGATGTGCTGCAGCTCAGCCAGCCCATGGGGCTGTCCAGTGCCTGAGGGCAGGAAAACAACTCACAGCAAGGCTGGGACCTGGGGCTGGCATAAAGACAGTCCACATTAGGAAGGCCCTAGAGCATCTCTAGGATGAGACCCACTTGTGGGGCTCCCCATGATGTTGCCTTTGATGTGTGGAGCAGAGAAGCCCGTGGGGAAAAAGGAGCTTCCACTTCTCACCCCCTTCCACTGATGCTGTCCAGATGCAGAAGTGGCTGAGCCTCTTGGAAGATGCAAGGGTTGGCATGAAGGCTTGGGCTTCCTCACTGGCCCCAGTGAGGCTCAGCTTTAGCCTCCTGAAGGCTGTTTCCTCATTACTCATCTCCTCACACCCCTCTGTAAACCTCTTGATCTTCAAATGTCTCTCAAAAGGCAAATACTTGGTGTGAGACAGGACTGGAGCAGCTGCCAGCACGCTGCCTTCCACGGCCTTGGGATGGAGATGGTCAGGGAAATTTCTCCAACTCAGTTGCTGAAGCAAGAATCTTTTTTTCCCCTTTTCCCTCTTCTGATAGAAGGGCAGCTCTTTTCCTCAGCTGTGATGGGATCTACTGTGTATGTGGGTCTATTGTTTGTTTTTACCTTTTGGGGTACACTTTATGAAGCAAAAGTTTGCAGAAAATGTTGATAAGCATGATTGTTTGTTTCCCTTGTATGTGCAGAAGTATAAACTGCACTTGAAAAAGTATTAACAGACACATGAATATTTTTGAGCTTTTTAAGAGATGGGTATTTGGTAATATTTGTTTGTTATAGTTGTAAATTTTGTAATTTTTGAGGGTTATTAGCTTTTGTAGAAACAGGAGGTTGTACAAGTTGATAGTTAGGGTAAGCACTAATAATGGTAAAGACTAATAATGGTAAAGACTAATAATGTCTTTCAACACTGATCACAAATCAAAGCAGTGCTGGGTCTTCACCTTCTGGAGCAGCTCTTGTTGTGAGCAGCACCTCCAGCAGATGCTATCCCTGCTCTGCACCAGATCCCAGGATCTGCTCTGGCCTGAACCTGGTGGCTGGGCAAGCCTCAGTGACATCACAGCCTGAAATTCTGATTGTGGTTCCCTAGCTTTCTATGTTTCTCCTCTGCATGTCCAGGAAATTATTTTTGAAGAGGCCTGGATGGTGCCAAGGCTTTAAGGGAGTGCGTGGAGAGCGTGGCCAACCCAGGAAATACCAGGGGCCTGTTTCATCTCCCTGAAACCCTGTGGAAACAACCTCATTCCCCTGTGGGCAGCAGTGATCTGGCTTGGGATGTCTTTAAGGCTGGGCCTGATTATTTTGTTACACTGAAATGATTCTAATGAAGTTTGGGAGGGTGGCAGTGCCCGAAATTCCACTGAGTCTGAGGAACGGCCTGGCTTCTGACTCCTGCAAAGCCAACCTCCTTGCTCAGGCTTTCCCAACCAGGGTGTGTAAAGGAAATAAAGACCCTCTCAAATAAAGATCCTCTTGAAACCTCTTGACAGCTTGTCAGAGGAGAGGCTGTGTACACTGAAGGCATCTGTGACACAGAGTACAAGCCTCTCCAGGGGTTTTGTCCTGCAAAACTGGATTTCAGGAAAGGCTTCTTGTTGGGCAATGCTTTCTGCCTTCACCACGGGGGGTTTGTGTGGGTTTTTTCTGAGGTTCCTCACACAGGGGCACCACCTGTGTGGTTTTTTTTGGTGGTCCCCCAGGGCTGGGATCCTGCCTCCTGGGCCCTTTGGAGGAAGTTCCCTTGTGAGTTCTTGGCAAGGATGAAGAACGAGCCAGACTCTGAGTTTTCTCTGTCTTTGGTCTTTGCTTATTCTTCTGTTATCAGAAGTCTGGTACACCAGACTTAGCACATCAGAAAGCAAGGCACAAGATGGAGCAAATGGAGAGCAAACACCCAAAACCAAGGACTTTTAAAGCTAATCAGCCTAATTACTTTCTAACACGTATCTTGTTTTTACTTTTCCACCAATAACTTCCACTAATCTACTCACGTAGCACCTGTGCCACTGCTTTCTCTAACCAATGACTTTGTGCCACCAGTGCTACAGAAAATGGAGTGGAAGAAGAATAAGAAGGAGATGAGACAACACCCAAAATCCTCCATCTTGTCCCCTATTCACTCTCATATTAAAATCCTAAAACCCTAAATTCTTCACCCTGTGACAAACTATTACTACTGCTACCTAGTTCACACCTGTGTGCTCCAACTCATCCCAGAGCCTTGGCAATTTTTTCCTGGGACAGAGGTTAAAGGCAGTGTTCTGCTGAGGGTCAGAGCTTCCTAAAACAATCAGAGAAACATTCTCTGTGCCCTGGACTCCAACAGGGTTGGACAGGATTCAAAAAGAGCAACAAATGCAAAAACCCATTGGCTGGCTCATGGGTTGGAGGCTTCAAGATGAGACCCCCACACACATGTTGCAAAGAAAATACAGGATAATCAGGCCAGAAAACCTGGGAAATCCTTTTCCCAGCCAAAGCAGTCCATCTCTATTCCTGGGTAGCTCTCTTGCAGGGTTAGAAAGCCTCTCCAAGTCCATGCTGTACATAAACACATGCCATACTCCCCATCAGAGGGTGATAAACACACTTTTAACTCTAAGTGTGTTTATCTGTTGGCTGACAAGCGCTGCTTAAGAGCTCAGTTTGCTGAAACCTAAAGAGGCATCCCGATGCCTCCCTCCCCCTCCCTCCTCCCTCCCGATGCCAGGAGGGTGCTGGAGTGTGTCTGGTGTCCCCAGGGGCAGAGCTGTCACTCAGCCCACCCAGAGCTTCAGCTCTCTGCAGCTCCACACAGTCTGAGAGAGAGAGGGGAGATGTGGGAGATGGAAAGGTAGAAACTTCCACAGACACTGAAGGGTTTGATTTGCAGCCTTGGGAGAAGCTTGGATTGACATAAAAGTGCAACACACAGACATTAAGTAGAAAAATCATAAACTTGTGTTTCTATAGTTGTAAGTAGAATATGCCTTAAGTAAGTGAGAAACTGTATTGATAAGATGGTGAAGGGTTTATAATGTAGGGGTGTGAAGTGGTTTGAGTTCGCCAATCTAGAATTTCTCAATTTAGAATGATTTTTTGGCTAATGCACTATTGAGTGTGGTGGGCTCAGTGCGGCTAGATTTCTAGTTTACTTATTTTTTGTTGTGGGATGGTATTAGGAGAAAGGCAAAGCAGGCTCAAACTTTAAGAAAGCATAAAGAAAGTTTATTAAGAATAACTAAAAAGAAAAGAAAAAAAAATGAACTAGTTGAATTAAGAAGTGATTGTTGGAGAGGGGAAAAGTGCCCTCCTTCAGCTAAGTCCTGGCCAGGGAAAGTTTGGACATCCTCTGCCAGGACACGATTCCTCTGTGAAGGCAAATCAGTGCAAACAAGGACCTTGCAGGCAGGGTGGGAATAATCGTGCCTTTTGCTCCATCTGCTCAACCTCCTCCTCCTCGACGCATTTCCAACACAACCTGCATTCCTTCAAACCCCTCTGCCCATCCTGCTCTGCCGCTGCGGAAAACATCCCCCCCCGAACAGGAAAATATCCCTTCTCCCCCCAGCTGAGCCTGCAGCTGGGAATGCAGCACAGGAGAAACGGGCTCTGCCTGGAAAAGGAATTTTTTGGGAGGGCAGAGAGCACCATCTAGTGAAGGCTAGCGAGGGGACCATCAGCCAGCCTGGGGACCAGCTGTGACCAGCTGCCTCCTGGAATCATAAAGTCACAGGATTGTTTGAGTGGGAAAAAACCTGTGAGATCGTCGAGTCCAAGCATCAACCCAGCCCTGCCAAGCCCAACACTAAACCACGTCCCTAAGTGCCACATCAACGCAGTTTTTGAGCACTTCCAAGGATAGTGATTCTACCAGATCCCTGGGCAGCCTGTTCCAGTGTCTGACCACCCTTCCAGTGGGGAATATTAAGTTAGTAAGAGATGGCTTTCCCTTCAAGAGCCTTTTCTGGGTTTAACTGTAGGTGCTTGCACCCTTAGGTAGGCACTGAGCAGGATCCTGCTCATCTTCTCCCAGGGTTTGCACAGAGAATATTTGTCTCAGCAGCAGAAAAAGAGATTAGAAGGGAGTGCAACTTCTCTTTGGTGCTTCTTTTTCCAGCTTCTTCCTCTCCCTTCTGGAGGGAGCAGGGCAGCTGGAATTTGTATGCAGACAAAAAGCAGAAGTCTGCTGGGAATTGCTGCCATAGCTGAGCAGAGCCCTTTGTCAAAGGGCCTGGGGAGAATTCCAGGTTCCCTACAGCTCCATGTGTTTAGACCTCAAATTGTTTTGTCCTAGGAAACCTTAAAAGCACCCAAACCCTCTTTCCTGGTGCTCTTTTTTTGTCTTGTGACCTCTCTCTGTCTGTGACTTTGGCCTGAGAGCTGGAGAGCCAAGACCCCCTCACAAAGCCTGCCCACCTGCCCCTGCAGCTGCTCTAAATAAAACATAAATTAAAAAATAAAATAAAACCTAAATAAAAAAATAAAACCTAAACAAAAAATTTTAAAAAAAAAAGGAGGAGTTAACATGGCTTTCTTTGGTTTTTGGATGTGTTTGAAGTGCCTCATTGCTTTGGGCAGTCTGGGCTGTAATTAAGTTATTAGCAAGAAAACTTTAGGTTTTACAATCACCCTTTATGACAAAATATCTCAGAGGGGCTGCCAAGCAGGTGTTTTAGGAAGTGAAAATGCCTTTCGGTGCCAGAGCAGTCACAGATGTCCCAGGACAAGTCTGTGACAGCAAATCCCTGCCAACACCCCCAGCCATGAGCAGCCAGCCCTGTGATGAGCTGCCTCATGGGTTGGAATCCAAAATGCAAGGAACCCTCAGAACTTTGGGCCTGTGAGCCAAAGCTTAGAATTAAACACAGGATTTGATCTGACACCTTGGAAAAGGCTCCCAAACTTAGGTATTAGAAGCAACAATGTGGATTTATAGTTTAAAGCAGAGACACGTTAAGCTGTGTAAAGGAAAGTTTAGAGTTTTATAGTTTAAGATATAAAAAAAAAAATAAAAGTAGTTACAGAGGTAAACAAAGAGTTTAGAATGCAGTTCTGTAAGTTTGTGTGTCATAACATGATTGGCTAAAAAAGCTTACAGTGTAACACAGGTCCATAAGACAAAATATTTAAAGATTAAGTAAAAACCATTAATATCCATGGTGTGACCATTTGCTGGCTGTGCAAAACCCTCTAGAGGGAGCCCCGAGCCCAAACATCCCCAGGCAAGGTCCCACCAGGTCACAAAGATGCTCTGCGCGTGTTCAGATGAGGTTTTGGGGGCGTTTTGTTGCTCATTAGGCTTTTTTTCCTTAAGGCTCCACACTGCTCTAATGGTGTCAGCAGCTGTGGGCTTGCTTGCCCTCTCCAAATATTTCTGCATGTTCCCATCTCCCCAGGTGCCTCCTCACTCACCTCCAGCATCTCTTAAACCTCCCTGAAGAGGGTTGAAATCTCCTCCCATGCTGCCTCCAGGGGCACTGCACTAACAGAGGGCACTGGCAGGCTGTGTGTGGTGCATGGAAAGGGACACTATCACGTTTTTATCTCCTTTTCTTCCTTCTTAGGGTCGGGATGGATGCACAGGACATGGTGTTTTTCATGTTCGGGCTCAAATGTTTATTAATTCTTTTCTATGTTACAGTCTTACAAAGCCTGAGTTCCACAGCTTTCTACTAACAAGCTACAAAATGGCTAACTCTCTTTCTCTACATGGCCTTTTAAGGATAAACTGTCCAATTCAGAAATGACACCTAAATTATTTTTACTTTTAACCCAATAACCAACCACCCCTGCCCCACAATGAGGCCTTTTCTATCCAATCACACAATACCACCCAAACCCATGGAGAAGAAGGTGAAAAAAAAGGACCAGCCTCCACCCTAAAACCTCCATCTTGCCTTTTATATATCACTATATTCTAAAACCCCAAACTCTGAGTTTTCCACCCTGTGATATCACACATTTCTATTCAAACTACACACCCATAATCCCAGTGCAATGGGTCATTGTGGAGCCCTTCAGCCTCTGTGCAGGAGAGGCAGATCCCACCCAGGTGTTCAGCCAAGAGCAGCTCTGAGGAGCTGGAGTGGTTTTGGCTTGCTGATTTTAGAATTTTCTGAGTTTGAAATTTTCTCTGTTCATGCACTAATGAGTGTGGTGGGTTCAGTGTTGGCTAATTACTAATGTACTTTTTGTTGTGAGGTAGGATTAGGAGAAAGGTAAAGTAGGCTTAAAACTTTAAAAGGGTATAAAGAAAAATTTAATAATAGTAACTAAAAGAAAGAGTAATAAGGATCAAAATAAAACTTTCAGAACACTTCTCCCACAATTTTTTCTTCCCACTGGCAATATAAACAAACAAAATCTAAGCTTTTAGTAAGTTTATTACCTTTAAAATAGGGGGCTGTGTTACCTGTTTATCAACTAGAAATAAAGAAGAAGTTTCCAAGTTTCTTTCATCTTTAACATGTATGTTTCACAAAAGCATACAACTTTCCAATAACTACAAGTTTTGTATCACTTCCTTAGATGCCTCCCATACAAAACTAAGACAGTAGTTTCTAGCAGAAGTCTCTAAGCCTTCCCCTATTTGGCATGGGTGACACAGGAGCTCACAAACTCCTCACAAACTCAGTAAACAAACTCTTTGTTTACCTCTGTAACTACTTTTATTTTTTTTTTAATATCTTAAACTCTAAAACTCTAAACTTTCCTTTACATAGCTTAACGTGTCCCTGCTTTAAACTATAAATCCACATTGTTGCTTCTAGTACCTAAGTTTGGGAGCCTTTTCCAAGGTGTCAGATCAAAGCCTGTGTTTAATTCTAAGCTTTGGCTCACAGGCCCAAAGTTCTGAGGGTTCCTTGCATTTTGGATTCCAACCCATGAGGCAGCTCATCACAGGGCTGGCTGCTCATGGCTGGGGGTGTTGGCAGGGATTTGCTGTCACAGACTTGTCCTGGGACATCTGTGACTGCTCTGGCACCAAAAGGCATTTTCACTTCCTAAAACACCTGCTTGGGGTTCTTTAGCTGTCCCCGCTGCTTCTTGCAAGGGTTTCCCCTTTTAGCAGGTGGGTACAAACAGGAGGTCCTGCAGGAGGTACCAGATCAGGAATCTCAAGGATTTGTGTGTGCATGTGTACAATAAAGGCATAGGCATGGGCAGCTCCTTCCATTATCCTCCAAGTGTATCCCATGGTCTGATTGCACATGGGACAGCAGGAGTCACTTGATCTCCAAAGGTGGCTGTGTCCCTCCTGCTGCAGACAGGATATTCCCAAGGGAGTATCCTGTGGTTGTTGTTGTGACACAGGAGGTTTACCAGTTGTTTTGGTTCTTTCCCCCATGCCTAAAGACTCTGACTCCAGGTATTAGAAGGTTTAAGATAGTTTATTTATGATGACTTCATGTTCAGGCTGAGGCTTTTGCCTCAGCCACGTAGCTTGGCACAATCTTAGTACATTTGTTTTCTTCTATCAGTGTCTCAGTACAAGAATGTTTTGTTGTTTGTAAGAATGCTCTCTGTCTTGTTTGTATGTTTCTGTGTTTAGAATGCTAAGGTGAGGAAAGTTGATAAGACTAGGTTTTTTTATTGGNAGAAGAAGTTTCCAAGTTTCTTTCATCTTTAACATGTATGTTTCACAAAAGCATACAACTTTCCAATAACTACAAGTTTTGTATCACTTCCTTAGATGCCTCCCATACAAAACTAAGACAGTAGTTTCTAGCAGAAGTCTCTAAGCCTTCCCCTATTTGGCATGGGTGACACAGGAGCTCACAAACTCCTCACAAACTCAGTAAACAAACTCTTTGTTTACCTCTGTAACTACTTTTATTTTTTTTTTAATATCTTAAACTCTAAAACTCTAAACTTTCCTTTACATAGCTTAACGTGTCCCTGCTTTAAACTATAAATCCACATTGTTGCTTCTAGTACCTAAGTTTGGGAGCCTTTTCCAAGGTGTCAGATCAAAGCCTGTGTTTAATTCTAAGCTTTGGCTTACAGGCCCAAAGTTCTGAGGGTTCCTTGCATTTTGGATTCCAACCCATGAGGCAGCTCATCACAGGGCTGGCTGCTCATGGCTGGGGGTGTTGGCAGGGATTTGCTGTCACAGACTTGTCCTGGGACATCTGTGACTGCTCTGGCACCAAAAGGCATTTTCACTTCCTAAAACACCTGCTTGGGGTTCTTTAGCTGTCCCCGCTGCTTCTTGCAAGGGTTTCCCCTTTTAGCAGGTGGGTACAAACAGGAGGTCCTGCAGGAGGTACCAGATCAGGAATCTCAAGGATTTGTGTGTGCATGTGTACAATAAAGGCATAGGCATGGGCAGCTCCTTCCATTATCCTCCAAGTGTATCCCATGGTCTGATTGCACATGGGACAGCAGGAGTCACTTGATCTCCAAAGGTGGCTGTGTCCCTCCTGCTGCAGACAGGATATTCCCAAGGGAGTATCCTGTGGTTGTTGTTGTGACACAGGAGGTTTACCAGTTGTTTTGGTTCTTTCCCCCATGCCTAAAGACTCTGACTCCAGGTATTAGAAGGTTTAAGATAGTTTATTTATGATGACTTCATGTTCAGGCTGAGGCTTTTGCCTCAGCCACGTAGCTTGGCACAATCTTAGTACATTTGTTTTCTTCTATCAGTGTCTCAGTACAAGAATGTTTTGTTGTTTGTAAGAATGCTCTCTGTCTTGTTTGTATGTTTCTGTGTTTAGAATGCTAAGGTGAGGAAAGTTGATAAGACTAGGTTTTTTTATTGGTTAGAGAGAGAAAACTATCTCTTTATGTTTTTGGAACAGAGTAGAGAAGTACTAGTCATGTCCCTGAGAATGGGATATGGCCTAGAAATATTTTCCTAAATCTCTCTTGTTTCCCTTGGGAATGAAACCTAGCAGGCTTGCTGCTAGGAGATTTATAAAACCCAAACTCCTTAATTACCACAGTATCCCACCTCTCCTGCCACCCTTCTGTCCTTCTTGTGCCAGTCTGGACCTCTGGGTCATCCTGGCACTCCTGGGCCATGTGCCCACTGGGTGAATTGGGAGCAGCAATGGGAGCTGCCTGGTGCCACCGGAGCAGCTGCGCTCCCTCGTGTTCCAGCAAGGGCTGCAATGGCTTTCTTCCCCATCCTCATGACTCCCTCCTCCTCCTCCTCCTCAGCCACTTGCAGCATCAAAGCCCTGAAGTCTCCACTGCTCCGTTCTCAGGAGGTCTGGTTTAGCAGTTAGTGAAGGATTTATGCTGTGATAGGAATAACTCTCATGGATATTAACCATATTGGGATCAAGGCCCTGCTGGTTTGCTTTCTCCAGCCTGGCTGGATCTTCCTCCCTTTCCTGCCCATTCCTTTATTCATTTACAAGTCCTGTGAAGTCCCAAGCAACATCTGATTTCCATCCAGTTGGACAGCAAACTTACATTTTTCTCACGGTCTCTGTGCTCTTGTGCTTTGGGTCTCTGCCAGGCACTTCACATCTTTAACTTGCCTTTTTTTTTTTTTTTTTTTTTTTTTTTTCTTTCAGACCACATTGCTCGGGTCCTCCCTCCCTCTTTCCTCCCAGCCTTTAAAGGAAGCAAAATAAAAACAGCTGACAAGAAGAGCCAGACTCCTTCCAGGACTCCCCAGGGATGGACCTGCTCCCCTCTCCCTCCATGCCAAGTGGCCCAGGGATGTTTCCTGCAGTCCCAGCAACAGCAGCTGCTCAACTTTCTACTCCAAAAGTGAGAAATGTAGCAGCCAGTGCTGATAAAAGGGGCTGCTCTCCCTCTCCCTCCCATTTTGCTCAGGGCTCTGCTGTCACTTGGGCACAAATCACTGTCCCCCAGTCATTTGCCAATGCCAGATACCCTGCATGTTTCCCAAAATTCTGGGTAACTGCTCTCATTTTGGGGGGCTGAGTGGGTGTTCCTCTCCCCAGAGGTGGTGGGGTTCTGCTGCTCACCCACTTCCAGCCATCCTGGGAATGCAGAGGGAATGCAACAAGTACCCTCCAGCTTACTTCCTTTCCCACCGCCCCACGGCCTTTTCACTTTCTGCTCTGTTGGCAGCAGGGTGGGAAAGAGACAGGGGCACATCCTGGTTTCCCCCTCCCCAAACCTCTTTCTTCCCAGGACTTCCTCCCTTTGGCACCCATCTGGCCAGCTGTGGATACAGGGATGACACAGAGATGCCGACCCAAACTCCAGCATGGTAGAAACTCCTGCTGGTAGCAAAGCCTTGGAGCTGGCTGAGGACAGCAGGGACCAAGGCAGTTTTCCTAAAATATCCCAAAACCAACCAAGCACAGGAGCACTCACCAGTCCCTTTAGCTGCTGGTGCTCAAAGGCACCACAGCTATGTTGGGATTGGGGATTTGCTAGTGATCCAAAATGGAGTGCCATGGTGGCTTTTCTTCTGCTTGGAGACAACCTTGAATCTGAAGTCATGGTGAAAATATCTTTCTGGATCAGATGTTTTCTGGGCTGCTGGGGCTGTGCACCCCCTTCTCACAGAGAGGCAAGTGTGAGGAAATCTGCTCTTGTGCCAAGACTTATTTTGATGGCAGTGAACTTTGCTCCCTCTTGATTTCCTCCAAAGGAAGCAAAGTCCCTTGGGTCAAAAGGTCTCTTCCTGTTTTATGCAGGGGAAGTCTTATGGCAGCATACACAGCCTTGCCATGCAGACTCAACTGTTTTTTCCTAGGAAAAATGATTGATACTTAAATTACACCATGTTTTGAATCAGAAGTCTTGTGTTAGCAGCTGAGCCTGCCCTCAGGTTGTTAAGGGCATGATGAATCTCACCGTCAGTGATGCCTGGAGGCAAAGGCTGCTCATCCCTTTAGGTTGGGCTTTTTCTGCACCTGCTCATGGAGATGCCTACTTGAAGCCAGGTAGCTGCAGAAATGTCTGTCATGTTACAAAACAGCAAAAGATGCACTTGGTTTTTCTTTCAGACTGGACTATATGGTTTCTGCATCCCAGAGGGTGACAGGAATCTTCTGAGACAGCAATAAGTGCATTTTGGGGAAATTAGAAAGCATCATTTTCTCATTTTCCTAGGTGACAAAACTTTGATATGTACTGGATATGTGACCTTACCTCTCATCCTTACCCCAAGCTGTCCCCCCACGTCTGGGACAGGTTTGTGGGGTGCCATCATGGCACCCTTGCCCCAGCCTCTGTCTTGGTCAGTCTTTCCACCACATTAAACAGGCTGCTCTCAACATTTGCCTTGATTTTAGGCAGAATTGCAAAGGCAGCAGGTTTCACCCCATTCCTAGGTCTCATCCCCCAGAAGCTTCTGTGGCAGACAGGACTCCCTTTCAGGAGAGGTTAGGCTTAAACATGATGCTCAAAAAAGAGTTTAGGACTCTTTAGCCTGACTCATTTCCTTTACCTCCCCCTCCTGAATCAGTTTTACTCCTTTTTGCTGTGGTGCCTGAAGCTGCTGTGGGCTGGGCTTGGTGCAGAGGGCTGGCTCAGCCTGGAACTGGGGGGACCTCGGTGCCTCCCTGGGTGGCTGCCTCCTGCACAGCACCTTGGGCCACACCAGTGGTGCTGTTCTGTGTCATCTAATTTTAACACACCACCAAGAGACCCTTCTGGCTGTGTCCTGCGGAGACTGGAGGCAAAGGCAGGCTGGGGTATGGCAGAGGAGTGCTGCTTCCCACACAGTGCAAGGTGCTGGTGCAGCCTGGAGGTGCCAGAGCACCACGGCTTAGCAAAGTCTCTGCTCAATTCCTGGGGTGCTTCAGGGAGAAGAGCCTGCCCCTTCACCTCTTTTGCCTGTTTTCTTCCTTTTGTGAACATCTAAGGAACTTAGACAGGGCTGGGACCCACACAGAGAGCTCCCCCTCATTTTTAGCTGTCTGGATGAAAGTCGTGAGTGCTCCCTTGCTCCCTTTGCACGAGGAGGAAATTCTTTTATTTAAATTCAATTCTTTTATTGCTTCCCTCTGTGATATCTTCATGTAGAATGAGTCCTGCTGGAATGCACCAAATCCCTGTTTCAGGGGATTTGCTGTGTGGGGCATCCTGCAAGCTCATTTCTTCTGGTTTTTTTCCCCTGTTTTTTTTTTTTTCTCTGCTCCATAGGGGCACCTGAGGCCATCCTGTGGTTCCAGTGTGGCTGGAGTTTGGTTTGCATCTGAACCAGAAATCAGTTGTAGCAGTAACAATGAAGAAGAAGATGAAGAAAAAGGAGGAGAAGAACAGCAACAACAACGAGAAGGAGAAGAGCACAAGGGAAGGACCAGGACTGAAACAGTGAAGGAACACGGTGCACTTGGGTGAAGTTGTGTTTTAGCCCCTCTCTATTTATCCTCCATCCTTTTTATTATTGATCTTGGAAAGAAAACAGAGGAGAAGCGTGAATCTGAATTTCAGATGCTTTACAGGAGTGACCTGCTCAGTGTACCTAAAAGCCTGGTTTTCATCAGCTCTCTCATGTGGATTCTCTGATGTCNAAGAAGTGTCCCTACTCAATGGAGACTGCAGGACCGTGCCAGGCGGTACACACCAATAAACAAATTTTAAAAGTGTCCTTTTAAAAGGACACTTTTAAAAGTTCCTCCTAGGAAAAGTGGAACAAAAGAGTCCAAAACTTCAGGGGGTTTGGGGCAGAAGTGGTTTCAGCAGCATGCTAATCCCTGATATTTTTACATTACATTATTTTTACATTACAACTATAAATCACAGCTTTAAAAATAGGTCCTGTGATGATGAAACATGCTGTCAGGAAATGTCACTCACCTCGTGACGTGGCAGATGGAGATTTATATGGTAACACCTAATGATTTTAATGGGTTCTGCCTANATGTGGATTCTCTGATGTCTGAGATGGGATGGGGTAACCCACAGCCAGAGCCATCAGCAGGGTTATTTTAAAATTTCATAATAATATATTATAATAATAAATTAATATACATTNGGAAAAGTGGAACAAAAGAGTCCAAAACTTCAGGGGGTTTGGGGCAGAAGTGGTTTCAGCAGCATGCTAATCCCTGATATTTTTACATTACATTATTTTTACATTACAACTATAAATCACAGCTTTAAAAATAGGTCCTGTGATGATGAAACATGCTGTCAGGAAATGTCACTCACCTCGTGACGTGGCAGATGGAGATTTATATGGTAACACCTAATGATTTTAATGGGTTCTGCCTAAAATGGGACTTGGTGCTAAAAATCAAACTGTACAAGGTTACAGCGAGTGTCGGGCTACTGCTGGCAGAGCCCTGCAAACAGAGGAAACTCTGTGGTGAGCCCTTGGCCACAGCACTGAGACATTGCAGCAGTAAAAGCTCAAAGCACATCTCCAAAATGCAGTGTGGGACTATGCATGAAAGGCTTCAGGGCTGTCCTGGGCAGGATGAGCTCGTGGCACCCTGAGGGGCTGGCATAGGGACACGTATGGCTCCCATTCCTCCAGTGATGTTGCAAAGAAAGGATTAAGAAAAGACTTATTTTGGTTGCAGACAAACCACTAGCAACTGAAAATAAACAGGCAAGACATCAGCTCCAACTGAGCTTTGAATAAAATGCAGGATTTGGAAACAATAGTTGTTTGCTTCAAGCACAACTTCAAGGAAGGCATATAAAGCTTTGATCTCCTGAGCCCCTCTGCAGTGCAGCTTTCAGTTTCAGATGTGTGTCTTGTTGGGTGCAGATCTTAATGTAGTTATTATCTTATATGCTTGATGGGAAAAAAAAAAAGAACAAAAGGTTGCTGGTCATGGCTTTGGTGCAAGACATCTGGGTGCCAGAGAGCTTGGGAGGTGATGGAGGCAATGGTCCAGCAGCACCCAGGAAGTTTCCCTTTGAGGCATGTTGCTTCAGCCCTACCTACCCTCTCTGCACTTCCCAAGGCCTTGGGAAGCTGGACCCTCCAAGGAAAGGGAGCCCTGACACCCCCAAGGACTGACTTTCAGAGGAGGGACAAGAGGGATGGAATTTTTTTTCCCCAAAAAAACTCTTGGTTCAAAGCGATGCCACTGAGCAACGGAATGATTTTGAGATCAGTTTTCCCTCCCTCCTTCTGAATCTCTGATTTCAAAGCCTTTGTTTTTCCCTTTAAACAGACATAGATTGCTTTAAAGACAGAGCAGTGCTTCCCAGCTTGGCTAATTAAAGCCCCAGAATTTGCTGGAGTTGTCTGGCCCTCAGTGAGCACAGAGATAACTCTGTTTTAGCACTTTGATCGTGCCTGGACACGACTGCACCTGCTCCTGCTGCCTCCAGGCATGGAGACAAGGCACCCAGGGAGGGAGAGAACCTCTGGCACATAAAAGGGATCCCACCTTGGGTAAAGGGTGTGGTGGGTGCAATTCCTGCATGGTTGGTTGGTGGTGACCAGCCCTGGGTGAACAAAAGGGAGCTGGGGGAAGGTTCTGCTTTGGTGGATGGAGGAACAGATGATCCCAGCTGGAATGCCACCAGTCCAAGGCTGAACCATCCCTATTTCCTACCACACCCTCTGTGCATGATTCCTGCAATTTCTCCTCTCAAACATGCCTCCCATCTCTCTAGATGTGATTTTTTGGGGGTTGAGAAAAGGGTTCAGGATGTGTAGCAATGCCATCTGTACCCACATGCTGAGAGCACTCAGGTTTTTACCCAGCAGGGCAGGGGACTTGAGCAGATCTGTCTTAGCTGCAGGGATAATTCCTCTGGCCACAAAGAATGTGAGTTGTGCATGCCCAAGGATCTGTGGGACCTCAGGCACAGCCCATAACCAGATGTAGGAGGAGGGGATGTGGATGTAATGGGAGCAAGGAAGAGGGAGGGTGGCAGTGACAGGTTTTGGGGACCTGGGTGGACCAGGTGGAGTGAACACAGTCCTGTGTTTGGGCTGTCATAAACACCATCCTTCAGGCAGCCATCTCCAGGGTTAGACCTGAAGCTTTTTGGACAGGAGGCTTTACTGGGGAAAAGAGGAAGGTGTAGAGGAAAGAGGAGAGTAAAAAAAAAAAAGTTGCATAAAAAGAAATGAATGGGGATAAATTAAATATGACCCGAAGAAGTCACCAGAAACGTTGTCTGAGGCAGGTTTGAGGGTGGAGGGAAGGGGCAGAGAACCCATCACTGCTAAAGGCAGTGCCTCAGAGGAGCTGGCAGCACTGGGGGAAGCAAGACTTTGGGTTGACAAAATCACATTGCACCAGGACTTGCCCTGACTGGCTGTGCTGAGGCTCCTGGTGCCCAGAGAGCTGCCTGGGTCAATAGAACAAGCAAGGTCCATGGACACCTCTCTTTCCAGCATTGCCCCATGGTCAATTCATTCATCAGCTCCCAGGGCTTCTCCCCTGCCTGAGCCACCTCAGTGGCAGCAAGCAGAGCACAGCTCCACATCACCTCCTCCAGCTTTCCCTGCTCCAACCCAATCTGCTTTGCACTGATGCAAGGGAAGGGTTGCACAAAGCTGCTCAGAAACAGGCCCCTCCAGTTATTTCCAGCTGCTCCAGAACTGTTTGAAACCCTACACCAAGACCTCCCAGTGCTGCTTTTTCGCTGTGATCCTATTCTTTTGTCCTTGCCTCGGTGGCTGAGGTTTCTCCAGCACCCAGCCACACACCCAGAGCTGCTGGGAGGAGGCAGCAAGCACTGCAGCCCCAAATTCCCACCCAGAACCTTCTCAGCCAGGCAGCATGGGAAGCCAAGCCCTGTAGCACCTTAAAGAAAAATCAGCAAATTCTCTGCTGAAATGAAGAATTAGTTCCCCCTGCTTGAATGCTTCTGTCAGCTATAATAACAACAACATTTTATTAATATTTATTATTACTATTAAGTCCAAGAATGATGTCACTTCACTGTCTATCACTTCACAGCATCTTGGTGTTGCAGGCACCTTTCACCCCTCCCTTGTGGACCACCTCTGCCACAGCTGGTGGTCCTGGGAGCAGGTTTTGGGGTGTCTAAGCTAAGAGCTGGCAGTGCCATGAGCAGGGCTTGGTGCTGTGGAGGACAAGCTGCTGCCTCCAGGGTCCCCATGGGACGATGTGTGCATGTTTGGGCTGGGGTTGGAGATGCTCCAGTGACTGCAGCATCAGCAAGGCATCCAGAAGAAAGCTTCTGGATTTGCCTCTGGATGCCTTCCACCTCCCATCCTGCTACTGGGTCTGAAAAATCAGCTAAAAAATCTGTAGTTGCCCACCAGTGCTTGTGACTCAGCGCTTGGCAAATTTGGGCACTGGTCACTGCTTGTCTCTTGAGGAATGCCAGAACCTCAGAGTGGGACAATCTGTGTAATCCCATGTACTAAGGGGTCTCCTTCCTTCACTGAGGAGTAGGAAAACACTCACAAAAAAACCATATGTCTGATGTAGGCATAAATTGTACAGATGCTTTGTGTTCCCTCCTTCTCAAGCCCCTTTATTCTGGAGGTTAAGAAATATGGTATTTTTATCTTTTCTGCTGTCTTCTCCCCTTCCTTCTTGGCCCCAAGCCTCAGACCAGTAGCCTGCTCTAATAAATAATGTAACATCTGTCGGGGCAGTTTGTGGTCTGATCTTATCTGAGGGATGGTGTCAGTGGAAGGGCTGAGCCAAAGCTGCTCTGCTCTCTTCCACGTAGGAGATCTATTCCAGTGTCCTCTGGGAGAGGTTCTCTGCTCAGGTATTGATCCTGTATCAGAGCTATCAGCAGCAACATTTTCCCACTCTGTGCATGAGCATCCTGGCTCAGCACGTGGAGAGAGAGTTCGTGGCTTGAGGGAGTAAAACCTCAGGGATTTAAGGTTTTACCAGTGCCTGAGTGTCTTTCTGAGCTGAGGGAGTGGTGTTATTGTATTACCCAGCCTTTATGGGATTGCCATGGTCTGGTGGGAGCAGCCAGGCAAGCGTGGAGATTTCCTGGGGCGCTGGGCACACGGCCTGTTGGAATTCCCTGCAGCATTAGCTGGGCTGGGTCGGTCTCTCAGGACAAAGAAAGCACAAGGAAGATGTTTTCATACCCAAAACTGCATTGCATTGTGTGGTTTTTTTGGTGGTCCCCCAGGGCTGGGATCCTGCCTCCTGGGCCCTTTGGAGGAAGTTCCCTTGTGAGTTCTTGGCAAGGATGAAGAACGAGCCAGACTCTGAGTTTTCTCTGTCTTTGGTCTTTGCTTATTCTTCTGTTATCAGAAGTCTGGTACACCAGATGTAGCACATCAGAAAGCAAGGCACAAGATGGAGCAAATGGAGAGCAAACACCCAAAACCAAGGACTTTTAAAGCTAATC
The DNA here is from genome assembly GCA_013399835.1 of Leptocoma aspasia. Lineage (NCBI taxonomy): Eukaryota > Metazoa > Chordata > Aves > Passeriformes > Nectariniidae > Leptocoma > Leptocoma aspasia. Next base: position 896,377 of record VXAX01007704.1, read on the forward strand.
AGCCTAATTACTTTCTAACACGTATCTTGTTTTTACTTTTCCACCAATAACTTCCACTAATCTACTCACGTAGCACCTGTGCCACTGCTTTCTCTAACCAATGACTTTGTGCCACCAGTGCTACAGAAAATGGAGTGGAAGAAGAATAAGAAGGAGATGAGACAACACCCAAAATCCTCCATCTCGTCCCCTATTCACTCTCATATTAAAATCCTAAAACCCTAAATTCTTCACCCTGTGACAAACTATTACTACTGCTATCTAGTTCACACCTGTGTGCTCCAACTCATCCCAGAGCCTTGGCAATTTTTTCCTGGGACAGAGGTTAAAGGCAGTGTTCTGCTGAGGGTCAGAGCTTCCTAAAACTGGCAAAGAAACATTCTCTGTGCCCTGGATTCCAACATTGCATCAGTCAAAATCTTGCCTTATTTCCCAACGCTCCCTCTACGGTCTGGGGGAAAGGGACTCACACCTGTGTCAGAGCAACAAAAAGCAGCTTCTTTGGGCTGGGTTTGAGGAGAGGCAAAGCTGACCCTGTGGCAAAGGGTCATGTATGTAAATATATGTATTTTCATCGAGGTGGGACTCCTTTAACAGGCATGAATTCCCACCAAATGCTGAGACCCACCCCCACTCCCGGCCCAAAGGACACCAGGGTCAGGTCATAGGATTCAGTCCTAAATTTCAGAAATGCTTTCTACAAATAAATCTTGATGAGAAAGCAGAGAAGTGGTGTGCCATGTACACGTGGGCACATACCCCCTGTGGGACAGGAAAAAGCCACCTGGGCTCAGAGGGCTGCAGGAGCAGGGGAAGCCCCACACTGAGCAGGCCTTTCTTGCACAGGACTCCCCAAAACCTCTGTATTCCTCCTCCTGTCATTTGTGCCACACAGGCACACAGCCTTCTTTCCAATGCTGCATAACTTTTACTGATAATTTCCATAATAAAACATTATAAAATAAAATAGAAAATATAAACATTTTGAAAAATAATAAGTC
>VXAX01007704.1:897556-919703 GCA_013399835.1 Leptocoma aspasia
ACATTATATATAATAAATATTTATATATTAAATATTATATAAATATTTGTATATTATATTAGATATATTAGATATATTATTATTGTATATATTATAATAAATAATACAATAATAATATATTATAAAATAATAAAATTTGGGGAAAAACCCTCCAAATTATCAAAAAACCCCCGTTTTTAAACAGTTGGAACACTAAAAAATATTTCTAAATAACATTGCTTTTGAAATCATCTTTGCTTTTAAAAATTACTTCTGTCCTGATTGAAAATGAGGAATAAGTTGATTTCCAGGAGTTAAATGACTTGGAAACAGAGTGAAATAACTTGTCAGGCACACAACTGCCTGAGCTGAAACAAACAAAAAAAAAAATGGAGGGGGAAGGGATTGCATCCTAAAAACTAAACTAAGCCCAAGATGGGAGTTGTGGGTTCTTTTCCTGCAGCACCAGAGGAAGAGGAGGAAGCAGAAGCTCTGAGCACGCTGAGTTTTTCTGCAGACAGGGATTTTTCCCCCAGCCACAGGTGGCTGCTTTGCAGTGCAAGAACCTCCAGTGGCTGCAAACCCAACCCCATTGCCTTTCAAGTGTTTTATCTGCTGTCCTGACCTGCGTCTTTCATTGCCAGAGCTCTTGTACAAATGTTTTGAAGCCTCTCCTGCCGAGCAGATCCCCAGCTGAGTGGTTCAGCAGTTGTGGCAAGGGGGAACACGTGCTCCTGAGCCCTCTTAAATCCATAAGGAATGGCAGCCTTCCTCTGGAAATGCTCTTTTGGAATGGTTTCACGCTTCAGCAAAGGCAGGAGGAATGGGAGAGTTGTCCACGTGGACATCTCATGGCTGGACAGATCTATTTATTAAGATCTGAGAGCAAGAACAAAGTTCATCTTGATCCTGCATCTCTCTAATGGGAAGGATGGGAATCAATCTCAGCCCATCCATGGTGAGATGATGGATAGTGTTGGTGATAACTTTTCCTGTGGAAGTCATTTGAAGCATGTCTCCTTTTATTACAGCTGAGATCAGCCCAATGGCTTGAGCTTTAAACACAGTTCTGGAGCAGCAGCAAGGCCCTCTCAGGACCCACCAAACTGTCCTGGGGCCACAGACAATTTTTTGCACAGCTCTTCAATCCTTCCTCAGAGGACAACTTTGCCTCAGAGTACTCAAGTTTTCCTGCTCCCACCTGATGAATTATTTTGGCATCCACAGCCCTATTACCTTCTAAAGTTTGGTGGCCCCTGAGTAAGAAGCCACCACCACTGCTTTGCAAGTCCTTTCATGCTCTTTACACATACCAGGCTTTCTTGTGCTGGGCCTGCCTGGTCTGCAGATGCTTGTGGATTTTAATGTTTATGAAGATATTGTTGTGGTCCATGCATTGACAAAGGACTCTTAGTAATAATATTAGAAGGTTAAATATGGTTTATTAACATGACTTTATAATACAAAGTATTTGTAAGAGAATTGGGTTATTCTATGTCTAGTCTGGAGTAACTGAAGCTCTTGCTTCAAGCTCTGTCTAAGGAATTTTAGAATAGTTTATACAATTAGAGATAACAACTTTTCACTTTATAGGTTGAAAGGAAGAAAACTTCCAACTCTTATTATCAGGAGACAGGTAGAGAAACTTCTGTGTCCTTGAGCACAGTTTAGAGATTTGTTTATAGAAACTTCTACAGAGTAAAAAGACAGTAAAAGACGCTTTTTCATGGGAAGAATTTTTCTGCAGGTCTGCATGCAGAGAAACTTATAATATGTTCATGCAACATGAAGATGTTTCCTTACTCAGAGAAGAAAGAGCAGCAAGAAATACCTGTTCTGGCAACCTCTGAGTCCTTCCTAGGGAGCTGTTTGAAGAGATGCCACACGAGGCAGCACCAGACTCTTCTTCTGGTCCTTGTCGGGATTCTCTGTGGCTTTGTCAAGCAGGAAATATTTCAGAAGCATGTGAAAATGGTTCCTGAAACTTCAGTGCACGTTTGAAGCCTGTGGTTTTTCCTACCAAATACTTTCCTCAGCCACCTCCTCTTGAAATGCCAGCTAATCCTGTCTTCAGGCAAAGCAACCCCCTCCTGCTGCCTTTTGCAATGGGAGGCAGATCCCTGCCTGCCCTCAGACTTCCCTCTAGTACCATAACTCCTTCTCCTCCCATGAAAGCTGGTTTCTTTAAACACAGAGAAAGCCCCTTTTTTTGGCTCACCCATCCTGGGGGTGATGATCAGTTTTCCCCCAGTGTCCATTCCCAGGGAGTCAGAGGCTGCTCCATGCAGGGTGATGCCTTGTCAAAGCTGAGCTAGAACAGAGACTGGACAGAGCTAAAAAATAAAGCAGGGATTTATTAAAAGGCATCCACCTTGGGCAGCACAAGAGCCCAGCCAGGGCTGCACCCAAGATGAACCAAAATGGGCACAAAATGGACACTGGGCACGGGCTCTGTCACTTTTATAAGTTCTGGTGCCACCTGGTCTTTCATGGCAGGGCACAGCACATCCCTTGTCCCCAGCCACCATGTCTTTGATGCCTCAGGTTTTGGCTTTTATATGTTTCAGATTCTATGCTGCTTTAGTGTGTGGGTCTGGGTTCATATTAGGGGATGGTGAGCTCTCTTCACAGAGCAGGGAGACAAAACAATTCCTTCTCTAGCTGGGGACCAAGGACAAATGATCCAAATCTCAACCCAAGAGCACAAACAATGTGGGCTGAAGAGAGAAAAACGAGAAGGATGGGACTTGATGGGCTAAAGCTGGAATTGGACAATGAACTCCAATGTGCAAATGGAGCAGAACTTATAAAAGTGCCAGAGCCCATGCCCAGTGTCCATTTTGGGACCATTTTGGTTCATCTTGGGTGCAGCCCTGGCTGGGCTCTTGTGCTGCCCAAGGCGGATCCATTGAGGAAATCCTTTTAAGAAATCCCTGCTTTATTCTTTAACTCTGTCTAGTCTCTGTTCTAGCTCAGCCTTGACAAGGCATCACACCCAGTGCTGATGTGGTGGCTGTGCTGTGCAGCCCCTGCCCAGCTGTGAGCAGAGAGCTCTCCTGCCCACATGCAAGAGCATCCTCTTCTCTTGTGCATCCAGTGAGCCTGTGCTTTCACATCCAAAGCAATTTGCACCTGAGTGCTCAATTCACTTCCACAGGAGCAGCTGAACAACCTACAGGTGAGCATAAAGAGTCATTTTCAAGTGTGCTGTGCAGAACGTGGGCAGCCATCACCTCCTAGCACTGAGCTGGAGCAGGAAAAACCCAGTTGGTGACTTGGGACAACAGAGCTCTGAGGACACAGATGGAAAAAGAGTTGCATTTGACCTGCCCTAATGTTTTTTTCTTGCAGGCACAAGGCCTGACATTTGTAATAGGTGCAAGGGTTGGGGTTTGCAATTATTATTTGTTCAGACTGCTGTGGCCTTCCTGGCTAAGTGTTTTGCAGGTATGAGTGCTTGCAATAAGTATTGCACCCAGGTTTTTACAGCATTAATTCCTCCATCCTTGTCCTTGGGGACAATGGGTGAAGTCATGACAAGTATATATATTTGGATTTTGATGATGTTGACCTTGGTATTCTAGTCCATGGTGTAAGGGGTGGAGTTCATAACAGACAAAAATTGGGGTTATAATGCTGATAACTCCCAGGCTCTCTGGTCCCCAGGGGCAAGGAGTGAAATTTTAGTGCATATGCACACATTATTTCAGAATTAATCCCTCTGTCTGCTGTGCAGGAAGCAAGAGAGGAGCTTGGAATTGTTATGTATTAGGATTGTGATGACATTGAAAGTGAAGTTGATAATGGATTTGTGTTCAAATGGCTTTTAAGGATGATTTTCAAGGAGAGGAGTGAGCTGGGCATGAGCTGCAGGGGTTACTGCCTTCACCCATGGGTTCTAGTGAGCTGACACAGCAGCACCCAATAGGCTGATGCATGAGCAGCTGGTGAGTGCCTGCATGAGAACCCTATTAATTCATGCCTACTAATTAATTAATGCATTCAGACAATGCCTGCTCAGATCATCCATGCCTGGGCAGCACATCCATGCCCCCATGACTGCCTGACCAATTCATGCATGAGAACCCCTTCTGTCCATGCATGAGCACCCAAATGAGTCACCCACCAGCACCTGGCTTGCTCACACACGGGCACCCAATTAATCCTTGGAGCAGCACCAAGTTCATTTATGCATTGTCACCCAACCAGTTCACGCCTGAACACCCAAACAGCTCAGGAAAGGGTGATGAGGAGGTTGTGTTAACTGGTAGTAACAGAAATGGAGCCAGAACTGCCCAGGTTGACACTGTTTTACCTGCAGGGCTGCTGAGCTCCTTTCATGCAGCAGCAGTGTCACCTAGGACCTGTCCCTGGGCCCTGGAAGGGAGCTGGAAAGAGTGAGGCAGGGCCAGGTTTTGTCCTGATGCTGATGCTGAGATCATTGCCTGACTTGCTGTGTGAGGGGACCCCTACAGCATCACAGCTGGGGACAGGACCTTCAGGAGCATCCCCTTCTATGTTGTTTTTTTTTTTTCTTTTACCCCTCTAAGCAGCTCCCAAGATGAATTTTGTGGCTAATTCTGTGGTCTGAAAGGCTTTGCCAGCCTCCTCTGCCCAAGGAGGTGCTGGAGTCACCATCTCTAGATGTGTTTAAACAAAGCCTGGATGTGGCACTGGGTGCCAGGGTTTAGTTGAGGTGTTGGGGCTGGGTTGGACTCAGTGATCTTGAAGGTCTCTTCTAACCAAGTGATTCTGTGATTCTGTGACTTCTGGGGGAGTAGAAGCTCCAGCTGCAGGTAAATACATTCTTTAGACAGAAAACTGTGGGGTTTTTTGGTTTGGTTTTTTTTTTTTTTTGATTTCCGACTTGTAATCGCTTTGCAGTGGGCACATCAGTAGGAGGTCACCTGTCACCACCCAGAAACTGGCCACTGGGCTAAGATCTGAGTTTTAGATCCTGTGCTTTCTACCTCACAGGGGCCAGAGCACCAGGACTGCAGCTGCCTGTGCTGCACAAGCACCTTCTGGGGCTTGGGTGTTCCATCTGGGGCTTTCTGCACAGCACAGCCCAGCACTGGATCCTCCACCAAGGTAAGGGTTGGCTCAGGTGGCCACTTTCTTCTTCTCTGCAGGCACACAGAGGGTGAAACTGCTGGCTCAGGCGAATGGCCACCCACAGCCAGCCATTGCCTCTATTCAGCTGTTTGGGTGTCACTGCAGATGCCACTTATTTGGTTGTCTTTTTGTTCTGCATTGCATGACCCAGCAAACACAAATAATTGACCGTTGCAGGGTTGAATGACAAATAATAATCAGGTAAGCACAGGCACATTTGCACAAGAAAGAGACAAAGTAGGTGGTGCCGAGGTTGGAGGCATTGAATCAGTTTAGGAGCCAACTCAGCAGAAATCCCCACTTATTTCCTTTATTTCCACATGGACCTGATTTCCACGGATCTCAGGTAACTCCGGGAAACCCAGCTGAACCTTTACAGGACAAATTTCAGTGCTCACACCTCCAGAACCACGGAGTGCTCATTGCAGCCATGCACCCTGGAGGCCAAATTCTCCTTTGGGCTTTGCTCCTGGACAGGGAAAACCAGTTTGCTGTGCTTGGGTGTGAGAGTGTCTCTGCCAGAACACAGCAGAGCGGTGGGGTTCACACAGGGGACATGTGGCTGATGGCCACCGAGGTGTCCCCAGCCACCCATCCCTGCCTGGCCATGGGTGGAGCTGCCTTGCCCTGGCATGGTTGTTTTGGGGCTGGTACTTCAAGGGAAGGTGCCCCTGAACCCACCTTGCAGATGGAGGGATGGGATGGACGCCGTGCTGCTCAAATCCATCCATCTCACACTGCGGGGAGAATTCTTCTCTCACACATCTGCTGCCCACCTGGGATGCTGGGAAAAAAACCCCACCCTTTTTCTCTGCCCCTTTTCTAATCACTGTCATAGGAGAAAAATTGTGACTTCAAAGGAAAAAAAAAAAAAAGGGAAGGGGAAGCCTAACCTTTAGAAAATATTTAAAAATAAATTTAAAAAAATAGAAGTGTTTTCTCTTCTGAAATCCTAAACTAAAATGCTCTGCTGTGGTTTTGGGTTGATTTGCTTTTTGGGTTTTTCTGGGGGTTTTTTTTGGTTTTGTTTTTTGGGGTTTTTTTTGTTTGTTTTTGTGTTTGATTTTTTTTTCTTTTTTGGGTATTTTTTGGTTTTGTGGTTTGGTTTTTTTTTTGTTTTTGGGGTTTTTTTTGTTTGTTTGTTGTTGGGTTTGTGTTTGGTTTTGTTTTTGGGTGGGAGAGAGGTGAGTGGGGGTAGGGTTTTTTTGGTTTGTTTTGCTTTTTTTTATAAAGTTAGGCAGCTGCTCTGTCCCAGCTAGCCATGAGCTGGCCCCAAGGGCTGGACAACCTCTCACAGCAACACCTCAGCACCAGGATGGAGCTTGGGCAGACAGGAGGCTCTGCTTTGCATGGACACCCTGGTATCTGCCAAAACCCCCCTCCTATGGCCGAGGTCGAGCAGAGCCAGCAAAAAATTTTCTCTTCCTCAATCCAGATTTACAACTGCTCTGCTCCAGGTTTGCCAAGCACCATGGCAGCAAAAGCTGGCAAACCTTTCTCAGAACAAAAGCTCCGTGGGGCTGGGTGAAGCTGAGAAGGGTCCTAAATTAATAAATGTAAAAGTAGAAGAAACCCACGCCAGGGCAGTCACTTTAATGGAAATAAGGAGCTCGATTTTTGCCCTTGAAAGCTGGTGGCGTTTAAAACAATTGTAAACATGTCAGTGTACATGGATACGGTTTCTATAGCAGCACAGCAACAGTTAAGGGCTTGCTCCCAAACATACCCCAAAGGACACTAAAAATAGTGTGTCTGTTGGATCAAAATGGGGATACACATTCGGGGAGACACACAGAAACTGGGAGTTTGTGAGCCTCCATTGGTTTTTTCCCCATTTTTTCCCTGATTTCCTCCCCTGTTTGTGAAGGGATGGGGAGGAAGGTGCTGGGTTAAGCAGCAGAATGTGGGGTGGGGTGTGCCCAGTGCTGTTCCTGTTCCAGTCCTTCCCAAGCCGGTAGGATGCCGTGACACAAACAGACCCATCAGCCTCCTGATGAGATTCTTCCTCCTCCTCCTCCTNTGGTAATGCTGCACCCGCCTTCCTCCTCCTCCTCCTCCTCCTCCTCCCCCTCGTCCTCCTCCTCCTCCTCCTCCCCTCCCCTCTGTCCTCATCGTTGCCTGGTTGCAGGCAATGCCTGCGTGTTCCTGCCACTGCTTCCCCCTGGCAGCACAGAGAGCTTCAGGGATTGCCAGTTGGATTTTGCTCTTTTTTTGACTCAGAGATGGGGCAACTGAGAGGCGTTTTAAAAAATTTTTATTCCATTTTCAGTCTCATGTGAACGCTGAGACTATACAGATGTTATAATTCACACCATCACAATTAGAAACCAGCTATTTCTTAATTACAAAACACTGTGTTTTTAGCCTATCAGCTTTTTATCACACTGTTATACATGCCTTAAAGCCAATCATCTAAAATTACCCCTCATATGTGCCCTTACAATGCATCTTTCACAGTTCTATTTCTCCAAAGTATTGAATCTTATTTGCAAAGCCATCCTTCAAAACTTTTTTCCTAGCTCTCTCTCAACAACATTCATTCTATTCTATAACATTTCTAAGTCANCCTCCCCTGTTTGTGAAGGGATGGGGAGGAAGGTGCTGGGTTAAGCAGCAGAATGTGGGGTGGGGTGTGCCCAGTGCTGTTCCTGTTCCAGTCCTTCCCAAGCCGGTAGGATGCCGTGACACAAACAGACCCATCAGCCTCCTGATGAGATTCTTCCTCCTCCTCCTCCTCCGNCAGATGTTATAATTCACACCATCACAATTAGAAACCAGCTATTTCTTAATTACAAAACACTGTGTTTTTAGCCTATCAGCTTTTTATCACACTGTTATACATGCCTTAAAGCCAATCATCTAAAATTACCCCTCATATGTGCCCTTACAATGCATCTTTCACAGTTCTATTTCTCCAAAGTATTGAATCTTATTTGCAAAGCCATCCTTCAAAACTTTTTTCCTAGCTCTCTCTCAACAACATTCATTCTATTCTATAACATTTCTAAGTCAGCATTTCTTATCTCAAAGTTTACATGCAGATGCACACTCTGTGTAAGCCTTTTGTCAAGTTCTAAAAATTCCCTACAAATCCATTTCCTACACAGGGACACAGCCAGCACCGTGTCCCCCTCCCTTCCTGCACTGGGGCACAGAGGGTGCAATCTTTTTTATTTAATTACACAATACCACCCAAGCCCATGAAGAAAAAGGTGAAAAAGAAGGACTAGCTTCTGTTTAAAAACTTTTATCTTGTTTTATATACATTACTATATTCTAAAACTTTAAACTCTAGGTTTTCTACTGTGTGATAGTGCACATTTTTATTTAAACTACATACTTATAACCTCAGTTTTATTATTCAATTTTGGAAGCCTTCTCCACGGCCTCAGGTCAAATGCAGTGTTCTCTTGGGGGTGAGTGCACAGAAAGTCTGAAATTCTCAGGAGCCAGGGTTCCAAGAGGCAGTGGGTGTGAGCTCATATGGATTTAGGACTTGGGGAAGTTTGCTCCTGCCTTTGAAGCTGCATTAAAACCGGCTTGGGAAGCTGGATGCTCTGCAAAGCAGGACCCTGCTGGGACAGAAGTGCCTCCTGCTTCTTCTGCCAGCCTGGCCCAGGCACTTGTGTCCATTCCTGGGGTGGCTTTTGGCCACCAGCATCTGCTCTGGCAAGCCAAGGCTGCCTTTGAAGCAGAGGGAGCTTTGCTGATGTGGTTTGGCAGCAGGGAAAAGGCCTTTCTGGAAAGGAGGATGTGTGCTCCTCAAGAGGAGCATTCAGAAACACTCCTGTGGCTGCGAGGGAAGGGCCTGCAGTGACAACATCCTTGGGACTGAGAGTGCAAAAGTCCATGGTGTTCCTGAGAGAGCCTGTGATGCATGTCCTAGCAAAAGCCAAGATGTGCAGCAGACAAACCAGCCAAAATACACAGCAGATACAGCACAACAGAGCCAGCACTGAGAAATCCAGCTTGGTGCAAAGCAAGGGCTTTCAGGGAAAAAGAGAAACACTCAGGACATGCCATGGGCAATCTCCTTCCAAAGAACAGGGTCTTAATATTACCTCTTTTTTTTCCATGCACTTTCACACTCAGGAAAATGCCAGTTATAAATGCTGAATGAAGGAGCACTTAAAATCCCTCAAGTGAAACTGTCTCACATCTTCCTTGTTTTCTTTTTTTTTTTTTTAAGAAGCATCAGTCCTCTCATGACAAAGCATCAAAGCTATAATGGCATTTAAGTGTTCAACTACCCCAGGGCAGCAGTGCCATACCTAGTTCATAAATCCAGCATCCCAGCAATGGTTTCAGGAGGGATGCAGGCACAGAGAGCATTACTCCTGTCTCCTGTCTCCAACAGCTCTACTCATGCTAAAATGATGCTGCTTTTACAACAGAAAAGTTTTACAAGTTTTATTTTTTCTGATTTATAAACAGGTGCCTTCCTGTGTCTTGAACACGTTGCATGCCACAGCAGTTAATGAGTGATGGGTCCCTGCTAATAAAATCTGCACAAGTGGATTTATTGTGGGCATTAGTTTGCAAAATAATACCTTCATAAAGAAACGTGGCAGGGTCAGTATTGGGGAAATTGCTTGCTAGCAGGTTCAAATCACCACCCTGTTCACCTTTTTGGGGCTGATAATTGAGAACTCTCAGAAAAAAGTGACAAATGGCATTTAGCATGGCTGCAGCATCTTTAACTACAAAGCATCTCACCTCTCTCTCTGTTTTTATTCTGCAGAGCTCAAATTCCTCTGTTTTGACAAACGGCATCACTGAAAGTTCTGTCTGGGTTTCCTGAGCAGCATTCCCAGCAAAATGAAAATCACAAGCTGGAAACAACACAACAAACCATGGGGAAGGCAAACCAGAGCAGCTGCATCACAACACCTGGTTGCCTTTGCAACCTGTGTGGGATTTTGTGATTTCCCTCCATCTCATCCTGGTTCAAGGTAAGCAGAGCACACTGCCAGCAAGGGCAGCATGGCCACAAGGACCTCAGCGCTGTGGGACAGGGTCCAGCTGCTCTCTGGGTGTGCAGCCCTGTGCTTTGAAGCATGGCTGTGGCACCACGTGTCCTCCTGCCTTTTGCTTTGCCCTTCCAGCTGTCCTATCCCCTGCCTTTAGGACAGGGCTACCCTCAGTGTGACCTGAATTGCTGTTTGTTTGGGGACAACAGGCACTGGGGCAAAAAAACCCACAAAAACCCTGGTCTGAAGCCTGGTTATGGCATGAGCTACTTGTTTATGGAACAGAAGGTGTAGCACTGACACCATTCCCAAGGGAAGATGGTGCCTGGTGTGGGCTCCTTGACTTCACCTTGCACATCACCCCCACTCTGGCATTGCTCTCAGTGCCCAAGAGGAAAGCTCTCCCCACCCCAAAACATCCAGAGAGAGATCATGCCTATGCTCAGCCAGGGTTAAACTGCAGTTTTGGCTTCAGCCTTGCATTCCCAGCCACCTCCATGCAGGCTGTGCCAGAGGAGAGCCCAGACACACTGTCTCCCAGCTGATTTTACTCCTGGGTTATTTAAAGCAGACATTGATAGCTCTGAAGTCGCAGCAGCTGAGCGTGGCCGCCAGTGGCTAATGAAGGTGAATGTCAGGAGTCATCATCAAAGTGATTAGTGTAATTAAACTGAGCTGTGAAATGCCAGTGCCAGCAGCAGAGAAGTCCCTCTGAGGTTTGCTTCACTGGGTTGTAAACTAGGTGTTTCCTTTGAATCCCCTGGTGCATTATCTGGTTTTCCTTTGGTTTTCCTTTGCCTCACCTTTCCTGTTCTGAGGCAGCTGCTGAGCTCTACCCTCACGTTGGCAGCAGCTTGTGCTGTGACTATGGACAAAATGCTGCTTTTTTTTTTTTTTTTTGTGGTCTCACTTCCCAAGCTATAAAGCACAGGTGAAAATATTTAGCTGCCTACCTGACAAGGCTGTTGTGCAGATTAATTAATATTTCTCAAGTGCCCTGGAATTGGCCAAGTATTATTGCTACATAACAACTGTTGCTACGTGGTGAAAGTTGCTGCCACCAGAACCAGGCGTGGACACCTACATTTCCTGGCCTCACAGGGGTCAAAGCCCAGCTTTACTACGAGTCTGCATGCAAAAAAAATCCTCCTTTTCACCGCTCTGATGCTTTGCTCGTGTTGCTTCTGCAGTTTTTGTTTGTTGTGTAAACATATTCTAAGTTTTTTTTTGAATGCAGGCCTGCAGAAAAATTCTTCCCATGGGAAAGCGTCTTCTTATTATGTCTAAGGTATTATAAACAAAACCTCTGAGTTGTGTTTTAAGGACAGAGGGTTCTCTACCTGTCTCTTGATAATGGGAGATGGGGGGTTTTTCTTCCTTTCAGCCTATGAGGTGAAAAGTTGTTATCTCTGATTGTGTGAGCTATTCTGGCATCCCTTGGACGGAGCTGGGAGCAGCAGCTTCAATGCTCTGGACTGGGCAGAGAATAGCCCAATTCTTTTATGAATTCTTTGAATTATGGAGTCATGTTAATAAATAATATTTAGCCTTCTGATACTATGCCCAGGAGTCCTTTTTGCAGGGACCACAGCAATATTTGTTATTCCCTTTGGTTCATCAGACAGTACAAGGCAACAGCATTGATTGCCTCTGGGTGCCCCATCCCAGAGCAGCACAAGGGATGGGATGTGCCAAGGCCAGGGGTGGGCAGCAGCTGGTCCTGGCATGGCTGTACCCAGGAGCAGTGTCAGCACCCAGCCCTGAGAAGCAAGGGTGGATCTGCCAAGCTCTGTGATACCACACCTTAGTGTGTCTGAGTGACTCACCAGGCATTCCACATTTCATTTCTCTTCCCCTTTTGCACAACTGGGGGATGAGGTTTTTAAAAGCAGCACATTTTCCCCTCTACTTTCTGGTTGTCCTGCTGGGGAAGCCTTGTTTCTGATGGCTGTGAACCTTGGCTTGGTGGGCATCACGTTGGTCACTCCTCCTGAGGAACATCAGTGTCACCAGCACTGAGGAAGAGGAGGAGCTTGGGTTACACCAGCGGCTTTTGGGCCATCGTCAAGCCCCAAAGACAACACATATATTAAAAATCAAGTGTGTTGTGGGTGGCTTCTCAGTCCTGAGTCCAGCTGGCAACATCCTACTGCTGTCAAAGCCTGCTGCAGCCCCAGACAAGGTAACCCCATCCAAAATGCTGCCTCTGAGGGGTCCCCAGCTCACACCACTTCCTACCTATTGTTGTGGTTTGTGTGATGACAAAGGACTTTTGTAATAATATTAGAAGGTTAAATATGATTTATTAACATGATTTTATAATTTAAAGGATTTGGGTTACTTTCTGCCTAGTTTGGAGCATAGAAACTGTTACTTCTAGTTCTGTACAAGGAATGCTAGAATAGCTTACACAATCAGAGATAATTTTTTACCTCGTAGGCTGAAAGGAAGAAAAACTTCCATCTATTATTATCAGGAGACAGGTAGAGGAAACTTCTGTTCTTGAAACACAATCCAGAGATTTGTTTGTAAGATCTTATACAGAGTAAGGATGCTTTCCCATGAGAAGAGTTTTTCTGCAGGTCTGCATGCAGGGAAAACTTACAGTATGTTCACACAACACCTACCCATGCCTGGTGAGGGCTGGAGGTCACCAGCCTGTACAAAGTGGTGCTGAGGCTCTGGAATGGGTTATTTCACTGTCACAGACACAGCCAATATGTGTCAGGGGCCATTCATCACCAAGCCATTCAGGGCCACGTGGTGGTGGTGGGGTTCTGGCAAAGACCACCAGGAGTGGGTTGAGTGGTGCTGCATCTTCCTGAGGATGATGCTGGACACAGTGGAGCCCCCAGAGTCGTGGCTGGTGGGCAGGCAGAGCTGAGCACTTGCTGGGAAGGTGGGATGCTGGCTCCTGCTAGCGAGCCTGTGCTTTCACAGCTCTGATTCATTCTGGGCTGCAGCAGGCTGGATACCCTGAGCCTGCAGGCACCTTCAGAACAGGGCTTTTTCCTCTACAACATCCCAGGGACTTCCTTCAGGAGAGCCCAAGTAAAACCTGGGCTGAAGGAGGGAAGTTTTCCCAGCTGAAAGGACAAGATCATGCCAAATGATGTTCAGTGACTGTAAATGCAAAATGCAAATTAAAGAGCATTGCCAGGAAATGGTTTGATCCTTCAGGTGAGAGCAAGGGGATTTGGTATCAGTCATATTAGTCCAGGAATGAAACATGGCTATGAATGGCCAAATGCTGACTCCAAAATCCAGCAGTGCCCTTAAAAGCAAAAAGAAACCCCAAACAATTTAGTAGGATCCAGATGCAGGCCCCAGAGAAGGGTCACAACGGGCACTGGCAGGTCTAGAGAAGAAAGATCAGGAGCTACTCGTAGCCCTGTCCCATAGGACCCCTCAGCTGAATGGAGAAAATGAGAGAATTTAAATACTACACCAGAAGCTCAATGCCCAACACTTCTGTAGTTGGTGGGGACCTTTCAGTTCCCCCCCCAAAAATGTTACCCACGTCACCAGTGGTGTCCAAGCCTCCCTTTGGGTGCTGCTGGAGCTGCCCAGAAAAGACCTGCTGAGCCCAGCCACAGCCAGGCCACCAGGGACTTGCTGTAGGCATCTCACAACCTTCAAAATGAAGGGTTGAAGGTGGCTATGGCAGCCTGGCCTCAGGGGGACTTCCAGTCAGGTCCTGGCTGCAAATCTCCCTGGAGCAATCCTTAACCAAGCCTTGTTTTGACAGAGCCCATGGTGGCCTCCTTCCCTTTAACTTCTTCCTTGGATTGACAGACTGAAGCCATCCAGAAAACACTGTGTTAATCATACTGTTGGAGCGAGAAAGCTGAATAAAGAGTATTACTCTGTTACCACGCAGCCAGCTCATGTGGCTTAAATCATAGCTACAACAAGCAGGCCTTCTGGCAGATGAATTCTCAGGCAGAAAGCAGAGGATTTTTTCCATGACATACAGAGGGGGAGAAAAAAAAAAAAAAAAAAAAAAAAAAAAAAAAAGACAAAAAAAAAAAAGATAGCATTGGCTGCGTATACTGAAAGCAAGTAAAAACATATATACATCTGTGGTTTTGTGTGTTTTGAAGGACCCAAAATCTGCTTTCTTCAACCAACCTATAAGCTGGACCCATCCTGCGGATGCTGGGAGCACTCACATGCTGATTATATACTGATTTTCACTGATTTTCTTACTACTTCGCCCTCCAGACTGATCCAGCAGCTGCAGCGAGCGACGCGTGGTGTTTTCATTTCACCTCATTAAAGGCATTTAAATGTGCCTTGCTCAAGTAACACCTGCCTCCTCCAGTTTTTGGGTTGTGCTGTGGGTTGGGTGAGGGGGAGATGCTGCCATGTCCCCCTCCCTGGGAAAATGCACGTGTCCTTCCACACAACAGCTTCAGAGATCGTGTTTTAGAGAAGAACAAAAGAAAAAGGAGGCAGGGGGAAAAGACTTTAATTTTGAGGCTGGATGTGTGGGAAAGCTGGGATGTGCGTTCACGTGGTCCATGGGAGGACAGCTGTGATGCAGAGCAGCAGCCAAGCACCTTCTCCCAAGAGCAACCCAAGAGATGCACCTGGGGGCTGCTGGTGGAGCTTTGCTTACTGCACCAAGTGGGGCACAGTTGGTGGAGAAATCACTGCAAATGCTGAACAAACTTTCCCTCTAGATCCACATTCAAGGACAAGCAATGAAATCTATCCCAGAGCTCACGGGGTGGAATCCTGTCTTCAGCAAAGGGACAGCAGGAGGCTTCATGTTCTGCTCAAACCTCCTCTTTTGCAGTCGTGTTCAAAGGGAGGTCCTCTGAAAGAACTACCATTTTTGTTCCACATAATTAATTAATTTATTTATGTCAGGGGGATTGACACGTGTCCATCCAGTGGCCAACTCCTGTGACACTCCAGCAGCATCCTGACTAAACACTGTGCTGGCACCACAGCTCCATCCCTCCCTCCCTCCTCGCTGCCATTATGAAGTGCCCCTTGATTTTACAGCTCTGCAAATACACTTTGAGAGGGTAGATGTTTGCTTATTAACTTAAGGCAAATTACATTTCTAAGAACTGGTGGAGGAACATAATTTAATCGGTGTACACCATCGGCTTGATGGATTGTGGATGATTGCACAGCCACCCCTTCATTCTGCCTGAGCACAGTGCAGGTGCCAGGTGCCCACCACTGGGCATGGAAAAGAAAGAATCACCTGCCAGGCTCAGGGTGCTTCAATTTTTCTACAGTGATTATCCCCTGATGAGCCCGAGGCTGAGTTTGTGACAAGTGGAAGGAATTAGTGTGCTCCTTTGGAAAAGCCCGACACCTGATAATGACCAGGTCATCATGCCTTGTGTTTGACAGGCTCTGCCCTCGTGTCCACCAGAGCTAAATATTCATTTCCTCAACCTTTCCAAGGAGGAGTTCAGCATGGACTTGTAATCTCAGATATTCTCACGCAACTGACTAACGAGTTAATCACAGCTCGTGGCACTGAGCCACGCTGATTACCCACGCAGGCAGGAATTGCAGCGTGTCGTGGCACCAGCAGCTGCCCAGCACCCTGTCATCATGCTCAGCCCCAGCAGCATCAGTCCCCAATGAAATCTGCTTGGCTTTGAACCCCTTGGAATCCCCTGGAATCCTACGGGCTGGATGAGGAAGGTGATGTGAACTTCAGTTTTGTAACGCAGGGAGGCAGCTGCTTTAGAGAGGCACGAGGACACCCCTTGGAGACACAGGTTCTACTCCAGCAATGAGGAGCCTCTCCAAGGTTTTGGGGAGGGCTTGGTGAAGTGTCCTGGCAGGTTGGACTGATCTGGGCATGGCCAGGAGATGCAGTGAGGAGTTTTGGACTGGTCATGGTGCTTTAGGGGATGCAGTGTTTAGCAGCCAAGCCACTCTGGCTGGGGATCATTTTATTTAATAATATAGACAGGGTCAGTGAGGTGTGAGTGAACTGTTGCTGTTGGGGACACGTGCAGTTAAGAGCAGCACAGAAACCTGGCCAAGAGCCTTTGCTGTTTCCTCCTTGCTGCAGTGAGATCACAGGACGATACGTGCTCTGATGGGAACATTAGAGGGGACCATGTGTCACTTTATTTTGCATCTGACTCAGAGAGCCTGCTCAACACGAGCACTGGAACAGTGTGTGGCTGTTAGAAAACAGAAAATAGTTGTTTAAATATCAAAGATTATTTCAGAGCTCCAATTGTCTGAGTCGCAGCTCCGAGTTTAAGTGCTGGGAGGGGAAAATGGTGTGAGATGGGTCAGCAAAGGTGATGTTCTACCTACCATTCCTTCTCCAGTGAATTGTCTGTGGTCCTGGATCACCTCAGTCCAGCCTGACTCCCCCAAAACATTGAGTAGTTTAGCTTTCAGCTTCCTGCTGTCTCTCCATGTAGTGGTACAAGCTTATGGTACAAGGGTACATGGCAAGATCAGAGGGAAAAGCAGCCCCCAGGCTTCCTGCCAGCAAGGAGCTGAGTTCTGAAGCCCAGTTTTTAGCACCAGCTTCTCCAGACCTCTGGAGGACTTTAAGCTGTCAGTGGTGATTGCCCTTTTTCCATAGCAAGGGACATGTGTTAAATATAAGGAAATACCAAAAAGAGTCACCAAACTCGGCTGTTTCCTTTTTTATATATATAGTAAGGAGAGAAAAGCTTTCTGAAATTTTTGTCTCCTACAAGAGGAATGCTTTGTAATGCTGATTTGTCTCTTAAGCTTCCTCTGAAACATCTTTGAGAAAGAAATGAACCCTGAGGCAGGATGGAGATGAAAAGGGAAGAGGGAGCAGTGCTGAGCCAGGGGGTTGTGCAAAGGATAAATGCTTGCATGGATATAAGAAGGGCCAATTCATGAAACAGAAATCCATCATTAAGGTGTTAAATTAGATATAGAGTTAAATAAAAGGTGGTCCCTCAGCAATGGGACACAAGCCCTGGACAAGTCCTCTCCCAGGACAGGGCCAGGCTCAGCACTGGCATTGCTGGCACCCAGGACTCATCCTTGAGGCAGCTGGGACAAGGCTGCAGCAGGGATGCTGGGGTGTTGGAAATCTCTCACCATCATTTTGCCTTCTCCAGGAGGATGGTATGGCCAGGCAAAATCAGGAAAGAGCCTCCCAAGAGGCAAAGTGATAAATAGATGCTACAGAAGAACACAGTGTGTGACAGCAACCTCTTGGGAGCTGAAGGCAACCCCATTCACCCCAGTAAGAGGGACTATTTGTTGTGGCAGGACACAAATGCTAGGGGCAAGGCTCTGTGCTGTGAATGCCAAGCTCATCCTCTCACCCCAGGCTTTCCTCAGCACACTCCATGTCTGCTTCTGCCAGCTGCACCTAATTCCTGCATGGCTTAGTAAAGTGAGCATGGCATGGCAGCGTGAGACCTTCTGTAATCTGGTCTCAGTACGCCCCAGGCACAATATTCACCCCTCCACACCCCAGTTTCCCCATGTAAATTGGATAATAGTGAGATCTGTTACCACTGTCGTGTTACCTCACACGTGTGGCCAGTGATTCATTCCTCACAGAGCTCTGAGCATGTCAGGCAGCACAAAGGGGTCAGGCGGCAGCCTCTCATTCCAGCATGATGCCTGTGCCTGGCTGCAGAGCTTTTCCACCTATCCCTTGCCTTCTTCTCCATCCCATTTCCTTCAGCTTTTGGCCACCATCTCTGGGAAGGAAGCCCCTGGTCCCTGGCTTGAGGTGTGACTGCCTTGCAGGTGGGACTCAGCAGGATTTCTGTTGCAATGTATTTACTGCCGTGGTCTGTGCATTGACAAAGGACTCTTGACAATAATATCAGAAGGCTAAATATGATTTATTAACATGACTCCATAATTCAAAGGATTTTGGGCTATTATCTGCCCAGCATGGAGCATCTGAAGCTCTTGCTTCCAGCTCCGTCCAAGGAATGCCAGAATAGCTTACACAATCAGAGATAACAACTTTTCACCTCATAGGTTGAAAGGAAGAAAACCTCCATCTCCTATTATTAGGAGACAGGCAGAGAAATCCAAATGTCCTTGAACACAGATCAGAGATTTTGTTTATAGAAACTTGTACAGAGTAAAAGACAGTAAAAGATGCTTTCCCATGGGAAGATTTTTCTGCAGGCCTGCATACAGAGAAACTTATAATATGTTCTTGCAACATGTATTTGCAAGGGTTGGGCCTGAATGTGCCAGCCAGCCTGCCTGTAAGGCTGTTATCACAGTCTCAGGAATCCATCAAGGCTACTGAAACATAAATTGTGCTAAATTGGGAAAAAGGAGGCTGAGAAACCGGATACCAAGAGCATGGGAGCCAGATAACAGAGAGCTGTGAGACACCTGTATGGTAGTTGTTCATCTTGGGAGTCTGAGTTGGTGCTGGTTTATTGTTGTGGTCTGTTTATTAACAAAGGACTCTTGACAATAATTTCAGAAGGCTAAATATGATTTATTAAAATGACTCTATAATCAGAGGATTCAGGCTATAATGTGCCCAGGTACAGAGCTCAGATGCTTCTTCCTCACTGCTCTGTACAAGAATGCCAGAATGCTTACAATATCAGAGAGATAACAGTTCTTCACCTCATAGGTTGAAAAAAGAAACCTATATCTCCCATTACTAAGAGACAGGCAGAAAAATCTAAAAAACGTCCTTGAATCACAAACCAGAGATCTTGTTTATAGAAACTTGTACAGAGTAAAAGACACTCTCCCATGAGAAAATTTCCTACAAGCTTACACACAGAAAAACTTATAGTATTTTCTTGCAACACTGGTTCTCCCAGGTTGGACACCATTTGATGATGTTGTTGGCACGAGGGGTTACCAGTTGTCCTGGTTCTTTCCCCTCATGCATAAAGACTCTGACTCCAGGTATCAGAAGGCTTAAGATAGTTTTGTTATGATGGCTCCAAGTTCAGGCTGAGGCTTTTTCCTCATACAATGCAGCCTGGTGCAATCTTAGTACAATGCTTTCTTCTCAGTGCCTAGTACCAGAATTGCCCTGCTGTCTGTGAAAGAATGTCCTGGCTTTGCCAGAATGCTTCTGTCCTTGGTACTAAGGTGAGGAGCTGATAACTAAGGCCTGCTTCCTCTCCTTATTGGTTAGACAGAGAAAAGCTGTCTCTCTGTTTTTGGAACACAGCAGAGAAACACCAGCCGTGTCCCTGATACCAGGACACAGCTTAGGTTGTTTACAGAAACCTGCTCATGAGAAAAGTGATCTTTTCCCTTATGAAGAAGACCTAGAAGGCCTGCTGCTAGGAAATTCATAAAGCCCAAAATCATAATTACCACACACCTGGACTCTAACCAAGCACATACCTTGAAGAAATGCAGGCAGAAATGAGTGAACAAGACGAAGGCACCAGTCAAGAAGTGTGTACTTAGTAGTTTGTAGAATCTCTAAAAGTGTGTGTAATGTAAACAATGAGCAGCTTGTGCTTGCTCACACTGATGTGTACACGAGGCCAGTTTGTCCCTGCAGTGGTTTTCCATGTCAGGGTTGGAGCCAGGAGCTTCTCCACCCATGTGTCCACACTGCTGTCACCTGCCAGCCATCTGCCACGTGCCTGCACGTGTGTTCCTTACCCCTGAGTCCCATGGGAGCCTCCAGCAGCTGTGGGGAGATGCAGGATGTGCTCCTGCTCAGGGGTGAGGGTCTCACTTGCACCATTGTGGGGACTTGTGTCCCGTTGCTGAGGGACTACCTTTTATTTAACTCTAAATTAGCAGCTTGATGATGGATTTCTGCTTCGTGTATTGGCCCAATCCCTTCTTATATCCAAGCAATTTATCCTCTGCACAACCCCCTGGCTCAGCACTGCTCCTGGTTCCCTTCTCGATGATAGTGAAGGATGAGGGCTAAAGAGATTTTAGCTCTTTTCTGACCCAGAGATGGGGCAACTGAGAGGGTTTCAAAAACCTTCCATTCTATTTTTCAGTCTCATGTGAAGGGTGGGACAATACAGATGTTACAATTTATGCCATCACAACCAGAAGCCAACTATTTCCTAATTACAAAACACCATAAGCATTTCTTGCCCTATCAGCTTTTTGCCACACCATGCTGTAGATGCCTTAAAGCCAATCATCTAAAATTAGCCCTTGTGGGTCATATTACAATGCATCTTCCATAGTTCTATTTCTCCAAAGTATCCAGTCTTATTTGCAAAACCATCCTTTGACGCTTTTTTCCAGTTCCATTTCTCTCCCAACAATATCTGTCCTATTCCATGGCATTTCTAAGTCAGCATTTCTTATCTCAAAGTTTGCATATAGATCCATTCTGTGTGGGCCTTCTGCCAGGCTTTGAGAGCTTTCCACAAATCCATTTCTTCTCACATGAGGGGGTGCTGGTATGGGGAGCTCAGCAAAGAGGAGGCTGAAGCACACCCCAGTCAGAGGGCTGGAAATGTGGCAGGGAATAATGAGCATGGAGAGCAAAGTCACAGCAAATCCAAAGGCAAACCAATAAACACTCCAAGGAGAGCTCAGTGTTAACACCAGGCTTTGTTTGCAGCAGCCACCAAAAGCTGGGGTGTGGTGAATTTACCATCAGGGCTAGTTTTATCTCAGGTGTTTTGAAAGAATGCTGCCTTTGAGGAAAAAGCTATTTTTGGCATGTGCAGGGTTACACCAGAGATCATGAGAGATGATCACCCAGACCCTTTTTGTTCTTGTAATCTAGGAGCTTTGAGTTATAGCTCTTAATCTCTCTTAAAAACCCCAGGGCCAGTGAAACTCAGGTTAATGACTGGTAGAGTTCACACAGCCTGGCACCACTAATATTTCTGACTCTGGATAATTCTTCAGCAGCTCGTGATGTTATGACTACAAAAGCATCTCCATTGACCTTGTGTATTGTGCTGAGGCAGGACCATGTTGTTTTCTGAATGATGTGGTGGTAAAAACTCCCATTTCCTTTAAAAATCCGTTTCTCACCACATATAAGAAAAAAACTTGAAGATCACATCAAGGCTGTAATTTCTTTTAAGCTATGGAAAACATAGAACAAAATAAATTAGTATAGTCTTTCTTTACGTGGCTAGAAGGGCCTTTCAGTTGAAATAAATATATATATATACACACATATGGGCATGTACACATACATACATTTGTCTACATATCCATATGTACGTATACATACACACGTGTGTACACATGGAATTGTGGAATGTTAAGGATTTGGAAAGGACCTTAAAGATCATCTAGTTCCAGCTCTCTGCCCTGGGCAGGGACACCTTCCATTAGACCAGGTGGCTCAAGGCCTTGTCCAACATGGATTTGAACACTGCCAGGGGTTGGGGCATCCACAACCTCCTGTTCCAGAGTCTCACCACCCTCACACTAAAAAAATTCTCCCTAATATCCAACCTAAATTTCCTCTCTTTCAGGTTGTACCCATTATTCTTTGTCCTATTGCTACAGCCTCTCTGGCTGCTCTGAAGGTTCCCCTTCAGGCACTGGAAGGTTGCTGTGAGGTCTCCACACCATCTTCTCTTCTCTGGGCTGAACAGCCCCAACTTTCAGCCTTTGTGTGGGAGGCACTCCAGTCCTCTTGTCAGCTTCAGGGCCCTTCTCTGGACTTGCTCCAACAGTTCCATGTCCTCCTTATGCTGGGAACACCAGAACCGTACACAGTGTTCCAGGGGACACCAGAACTGCACACACAGCATTCCAGGGGACACCAGAAATGTACACACAGCATTCCAGGGAACACCAGAACTGCACANCCGTACACAGCATTCCAGGGAACACCAGGACTGTACACAGCATTCCAGGGAACACGAGGACTGCACACAGCATTCCAGGTGGGGTCTCACAAGAGCAGAATGGGGGTGGGGGGAACCTGCTGGCCACACTCCTTTTGTGGCAGCCCGGGACGCTGTGGGCTTTCAGCGCTGTGCAGCACACCAAGCACAGGTAAGGGGATGTGCACACCTGGACACAGGGACACACACCTGCACACAGGCACACACACCTGCACACAGGGACACACACCTGCACACAGGGACACACCTGCACACAGGCACACACACCTGCACAGAGGCACACACCTGCACAGAGGGACACAC